>CAUYRH010130746.1:0-76419 GCA_963574655.1 Perodicticus potto | reverse complement strand
ATGACCGTCCTCAGAGTTGGGGAGGTGTCTCTCCCAGATCAGACCCTGGCAGAATCACTCTGTTTTTACTGGATCTTTGTAGGGAGTGATCCTGTGTTTCTAATGATTTCTCAAACCCTGCAGGGTGGAGAGCTTAAACCTCTTTAGCCTACTTAGGAGACACTTTAAATTGCTAACTTGGGCTAGGCAGAAGCTTTCCCAGGAAAGTGCTGTGGCTGGGATCACTCCTTGAGTGGCTATCCACTTACCCCGTGTGTCAAAACCAATCTTGCCCTATGCCCCTGAGGGCTAAGGCTAGGAGGCATCTCAGTCCCCGCCTTTAAGCTGCTCATTCACTAGATTACTCGCTCCCCCAGGATGCCAGTTCTATGACCCTGAGGGTGGAGCTTGCCAGGGCAGTTCTCCCACAATGGCTCCACACAGCCCACCACCAAATACTGGCAGCTCTGTCTGGCTCAGTGGCCTAGTCTGGGGCCCCAGGCAACACTCAAAACCCCCCACACTCCTGCCGAAGTTCTTCCAAGGCAGTTCAACCAAGTGCCCAGTCCAAAAGAAACCCAAACAGCTCACAGGCAAGGCCTTTCCAGCCTGCAGTCCCACTGTTGCCCCACCCACAGCCGCCGACAGGATCAGACTGAACGAACAGACACAACCACTTACCCAGTCTCCGCTGCTTTTGCCTTCCTCAGGGTGTCCAGAAGCCTCACGCTGTCTCCCTGTGTCCCCAAGGGGAAGTTCCTGGGTAGATCCCACCTGCCGGAGATGCCTGAAGTCCTCTCTCCCCAGTCTCACCGTGCCCAGCTGCAAGGAAGCTGTTGCTCAGCTGCCATCTTGCTCCGCCCCCTCCATCATCAAATTCTTAATGAACACAAATATAGTTCTTAAATTTTCATTAAATATGCATTTCCTTTTTTTTTTTTTCACATGTGAACAGTTTATTAAGAATTAAACAAAGGTATGATGTGATACAGTGGTATTATGTGGTATTATGTATCACATAACATGCATTTCCTTTTTTAAAAAAAATTTTCAGCCCAATTCATAATTGCTAAGTCATGGAAGAAGCCCAAGTGCCCATCAACCCATGAATGGATTAATAAATTGTGGTATATGTATACCATGCAGCCTTAAAAAAAACATGAACGCTTTACCTCTTTTATGTTTACATGGATGGAGCTGGAACATATTCTTCTTAGCAAAGTATCTTAAGAATGGGGAAAAAAGTGTCCAATGTACTCAGCCCTACTATATGAAAGCTATAACCCATCTACAGCCCAAGATGAAGAGGAAAGAAGAGAACGGGAAGAAAGGAGAGGGGGAAGGATGAGTGGAAGGAGGGTAATTGGTGGGACCACACCTATGGTGCATTTTACAGGTTAAATCTACTAAGTGTAGAATATAAATTCTTAACACAATAACTAAGAAAATGCTGAGAAGGCTACCTTAACCAGTTTGATGAAAGTATTTCAAATTGTACATAAAACCAGCACATTGTACCCCATGATTGCATTAATGTACAGAGCTATGATTTAATTTTAAAAAATCTTATTATTCCTGAAAGGGCAAATAATTGTTGAGTCAAATGATACACTAAATAAGAAATTGCCTCCTACATATTCTTTGGTAGGACTAGTCAGTCTTAGTTTCCCATGCATAGTTCCCAAACACTTAAGCTATAATTTTCCTTTTTCCCCCACTGACATCAAGTGGTGGCCATTTAGCCATAATACCATGGTTCACCAATGACCCAGGATCAACAGACCCAACAGTTCTCTCATCACCACCCAGAAACATAAGAAATCAGCTATCTTTAAGCCACTCATTAGAGAATTAGTTTTTATAACAACTTTATTGAGATATAATTTGCATAGTATATAAGTAGTACATTTAGTGTATATAATTCAATGTTTTATTCAGAGCTGTGCATCCATCACCACAATCTAATTTTTATAAAATTGTCACCCCAAAAGAAGCCTGTACACATTAGACATCACTTTCTATTCCTTCCCTTAGACCTGCTCTAAGAGATCACTAATCCAGCACAGCTCAGTGGCTCATGCCTGGAATCCTAGCACTCTGGGGGCCAAGATGGGAGGAACCCTTTAGCTTGGAAGTTCTAGACCAGCCTGAGCAAAAGTGAGAAACCATCTATACTAAAAGTAGAAAAACTATAGACAGCATAGCATAATCATATATACCCCTATGTTAATGCAAAATAAATAACTTTTTAAAGGGTAAAAATAGAAAAATTATTTGTGCATTGTGGCAGGAGCCTGTAGAGCCAGCTACTTGGAAGGCTGAGGCAGGACGATCACTTGAACCCAGGAGTTTGAGATTGGTGTGAGCTAGGCTGATGCCATGGCACTCTACCCCAGAGTCTCACTCTGTCCCCCCTCTCCCCATCAAAAAAAAAACCAAGAACCCACGAATCTATGTCTCTTTATATTTGCTTTGTCTAGACACGTCATGTAAATCTAATTACAGAATATGTGGAGGGGGGGTTGTAACTAGATTCTTTTAGTTTGCATAGTATTTTAAAGGATTATCTATATTGTGGAATGTAACAGTACTTTATTCCTTTTTATGCCGAGTAACAATTCACTGGGTAGATATGCCACATTAAGTTGTTTTAGCAGAGAACATGATGAATACTATTCTTAAAAGGAAGATATTAGTTACAATGCATCAGAAGATGATGGGGGAAAGGGAAGTAGTTTATTGCTGATGATTTTTGAGACTTAACCATGTGTTAATTTGAAAACTCTATGCTGATTAAGACCATGCTGAAAGTAAAAAGTAGGATGGCATGAACCATTCCAGTTTATTTCAAGGAAATTAATAGTACAATTATTTCCTTTCACTAATAGTAAAAATATTTTCTTAAAATACCAAAAATTAAAGAGAAATGTTAAGCCCTGTGGGATGCGGAGACCACAGGTGTAAGTCAGACACACAGCAGGATTATGGTTGCCCTATCTATTCCTCATAGGGAAAAAATATTTTTTCATGAGGAGAGTAGATTTTCTTAATGCCTAGGATATAATAGACTCTCAATACAAATTTTTGATGAGGTAATTAGTTTTCTCAGTAAGTGTGATTTAAATAACTTTGGAGTGATCAAGTGATGGAGCCTTATTTTGAAGGTACTAACACAAATATGACTCCATCCCTACCACCCTACTCTATATTGTATGCAATGTTAATTCCATATTTACATTCTTGAATTATAATTTATAAGATTATAACATTATGAATAAATAATATAGCACCTAGATTCACATATTACATTTTTCTTGAAAGTAAAGTGGTTTAAAATGCATTATTTCATTGAATTCATACATTATCAGGTTTACAGAAATGATGTTATATCTATCCCTTTCATAGGCTGGTTTTCCTGGGAAGCTCACTCTGAAATCAAGATTAGCATTTGTCAGGGAGTGTTGTTGATATAAACACATGAAAAAGGAGGAAACAAAATTGGGCAGAGAATTTGGGCTTTGGGTAGTCTCAGTGAAGGATGCAGATGATCCTATGGAGAATTCTAAAATTGGTATTGTCCTTCAGAATTGTCTGAAGTTGTGGGAGGAAGCCAAATTTCACATTTGGCTTACATGCTCCCTGGGAAGGGAGCCTAACACAAGGCAAGGTGGCTCTCTCCAGCCAGGCCATTTTCTGGAGAGGGCTGACAGCAGAGGACTGTCTGCTGGAAGTGTTTATAGCAGCTAGAAAAACAAGACCTTTATTTCTACAAAGGATCTGGGCATCCCATCACAGCGTCCGTAGCAGTCATTCTCCATATTCTCACTAATTCGTTAGTGTTTGTTAAAGTTGAGAAATCTTTTAAAAGACTTATTTCTTTTAGGAGAGAATCAAACTTGTAACCAAGATCCTGACTCAAGACCTACCTTGGTCACTACTCAGATATGTAAATTGAGAGAAACTAATTAATAATTACATCTATTTGGTACCCATTTTTCCTTAAAGTAAAGGAGGCTATATTTGATAATATCTAAGAACCTTCTAAATTCTAATATCTATAAATAAAAGTAAGTGTGTGTGTGTGCGTACTATTCAATCTTAGTTACTTACGGTGAGAAAAGACGTCCTATTAACTCAAAATAGCTTGCCTAATGGTTGTCCTGTATCATTTTCCAGAGTAAGGGCAGGTTTTCAGAGGCACTGAATTGGTTTTCTATTGTGACATAATAAACAACCGCAAACTTAGTGACTCAAGAAAAACCACATGCATCTATTAATCCCCAGTTCTGCATATTACAAGTCCAGACACACCTCAGTTGGGTTCTCTGGTCAAAGTCACACAAAGCTGAAATCAAGCTGCACTGTAAGCTCATTGGAATGTGAGGTTTTCTTTCATGCTCGCTTCAGTTAATTGGCAAAATTCAGTTCCTTACAGTTGTGGTGCTAAGACTTTCAGATCCTGAAGATGATTGCCTCTGATTTCCTCCTAGAGCAATTTAAAAAATTGCTATTTGCTTTCTCCTGTGAGGTTGTGGAGAGAGTATCTCTCTAACTCCTTACATTTTCAAACTCTACCCCACCTTTTAAAACATTAGCAGACTAGATCAGACCCTGATTAGATAACCTCCATTCTGATTAACTAAACTGATTTAAGAACTGCAAAAACCTCTGCATATAATAACCCATAATGGGAGTGACATCTCATATCCACAGGCTTGTTGACATGACATTTAGGAGGCCAGCAGGTACAGAATGTGTGCACCATGAAATGAAAACCTCAGGGACCATCCTAGAATCCTGCCTACTGCAAACCCACAGGAAAACCTGAGTGATAAAGAGGTTCTCAGAGGTAAGGAGGTTGGCTTCCTGACACACTGACGCTCAGAAACAGGAAAAACCTCATAATTAAACATGTTCCATATGAGATTAACATGGATAGTAGTGACCAAAAGTTCAATTTGACAAAAACAGATTACATGTTTCCCTGTGCTGAATAAAGCTGTAGAACTGTGAAAAAAAAACAACGGAGATTTGGGGAAATTTGGAGATTCAACGTTCCCAGCCGTGTGTCAGCCACAATTTTTCCATCCTGTTTCCTGGGATACCATTGCTTCCCCAGCAGTGCCTCTTTCCTACCATGAGAGCCACTGAGTTGAGTATCTCATTGACATGGCAATTGTGACTTTGCAGTCAATCCCGTCCTGCTACTTGTCCTTAGTTCATCTACTCTGAGAGACGAAGGATTTGTTCAACATTTTCATCAAGGCTTTCTCACTTTCCACTTCTATTCAGGGTAGATATTTCAGAGCTTTTCATTCCTTTTATTCTTCTGTAGGCTCTGTAGAACATTTACAAAAAGCTACTATACACCCTCTATTAATACTCGTTATTGTGTTCCTAAACTACATTATCCAGCTATTCAATCTCTCAATGGCCTCCCTTCTGGCTTTGTTATCCCATGTTGCCACCAATGGTTATATGAATATTTGTGAATTTAATACATGACACGGATTACAAGCCTTCCCTCTCCCAGCCAGTAGGTCATTTATGCACACTTCACATATAAAAGAAACACAAAACTAGAATCTGAGTATGAGGGCCAACTTCCTAAAGCCATACATACCATCAATGACTAAATTAGTTCAAGATCCCAAAACATATGGCTTTTTGGTAACTTGAATATTATTTCATACATTATCTTTTGTATGAAATGACTGGCAGGAGTGAATAAATACACCAGGGGATGCTGCAGAACTCCAGTGCCAGTAAAAGCTTGATCAATTACTAACAATTACTAAGATTAATGACCAAAGAGAAGAGGAGTTATTAGAACCAGAATATAGACCTGTGGTGTTTTTTTTTTTTTTTAAGTTATCCAATAGAAACTGTTGGTGTTAAATCCAGGGGGAAACAATCACAATAGCACTTTCCTTTTGCCACTTTCCTAATCTCCTGCCAGGATCTCCTGCAGGCCAAAATGCCCTGAAAGCCATCAGATGAGGAGGCTCATTGATGTAGTCCAGTGTGGGCAGCCTTCCAAACCACAGAACAGGACAGAAACAGCTGAAGATTGCATCTGGAGGGGAGCCTAAAGGATATTGAGTTATTACTCAATAATTCATAAAACTTGAGATCTAGCAGTATAGAGACGTGCAAAGTTAGGGGCATTTTAGAATAATGTCTTCTATAAAATTATTATTATTATTATCCAGAATAATTTTCTCTAGTGAGGAAATAGTTATCTTTCAATTTAACCAAATTTTCCTGGAAATTATACAATGAATGTAACTTAATAAATGAAAGAAAAATTTATTTCAAATTTTTGACATCACCTTACAAAACTAATATGGAATGTAATATTAAAATAATAAAGAAAATTCAATATAACATTGAAACTAGGACAAAAAGGAAGCAAATATATACCCTAACACAATCATAATAAAATATTTGGGATACTTCTTGCAGCCTTTTCTTTTTTTAATTCATAGATTTCCCTTTAAGGTAACTGGCATGATACACTTCTCCCATTCATGGGTCCAGGAATTAAGGGTTGGAAATGAGAGTAACTCTTTCCCCTTAGTGATTTATCAGCACAACTTTTTGTTTTTGTCTTTTCAACTGTAAGCTTGGCTGGTCTAGACATTTTAGCTCCAAAGGGACTTTTACCAGCAGACAGAACAATGATTATACTGAAGTGGATGTTGACGTTGCTACTTGAACACTTAGGGTTCCTTGTGCTTCTTACCCAACAGGTATAGGGGAAGTTGCTCTATTTTCTGGTGTTATGGATCCTGATTAGTAAGGGGTTATTAGGCCATTAATGAGGAGAGAATAGGCTTTTTAAAATACAAGAGATCTTTCCTGGTGTCTCTCCCATCCTTTAATTAAAGCCAGTGGAAAACTGTAACCCAACTCAGGCAAGGTTTAGATTACTCAGCCAAGCAAAGAACTATGACCAGCTGAGGACAAAGGGAATATGGAACAAGTTGTGGAAGAAAATAGTTATACATACCAGTTATAATCATGTGACATTATGAAACAAGGACTGTAATAGTTATAAGTATTCCCCCCTTATTTTATTTTGAGTATGCTTGAATATACATTAACCATATTTTTCTTTTATTCACTAGTTACTTTTACATCACAATAAGTTATAGGATACTAAAGAAGAGTAAAACATCACTTAGGGACTTTGAATCCTTTCCCAGGATTTTTAAACAGAATAATTATATTATGTTAGGTGAAAGTATGACTCTGTTGCTACCTTTATTTAGAGTTTAAGTACTATTTAGGGATATGTGTATAGGTGCCAAATTGACAAGCGGAAGGTGCTGGTGTTTCCAATGTGTCAGCTTGGCTATACTTCCTCCAGTTATTCAAATTCAGATCAAGATGCTGCTATGAAGATATTTTCTAGATCTACTTAAAGTCCATAAGACTTTTAGCAAAGGAAATTAGATAAATTTCCTTTATCTAATTGGACTGCCATGGACTGATTGGATCAGTTGAAAGTCCTTAAAATCTGGGCCAAGGCTATTCTGAAAAGAAGCAATTCTGCCTATGGACAACAGCTTCATCCTGTGAGTTACAGCCTGCCCAACCTGATGACTCACCCTATGCATTTTGGAATTATCTAGTAATTCCCACACAAGCCAATTTATTGCAATAAATTTCTCAATATTTATTTCCTAATGGTTCTGCCTTTCTGGTTGAAGGGACTAATGTATATGGGTAATGCCTGCCTATAGCTATTACCAATAGACATGAGAAAATTGCGGGACTGGACTGAATCTGAGATGGTGACAATGAGAAACACTCAAGTGAAATTGAAGATATTTGTTAACAATATATCCATCTTTAAATGTTTGATAGACTTTACCAGTGAAGACTCCTGGTCCTAGGCTTTCCCATGGTGGAAGATTTTTCATTCCTGATTTGATTACTTAGGATTTTGATTACTCATTATGGGGCTTCTCAGATTACCTATTTCTTTATGGTTCTTACATGTTGTTGTTAGGGGCTTATATGTTGTTGTTAGGAATTCATTCATTTCTTTTGGGTTCTCTGATTCTATGGTGTATGATCATTCATAGCAGTCTTTGACAATCCTTTGTATTTCTGTGGTATTTGTAATGTCTCATCTTTCATTTACAATTTTACTTTGGGGGGATCTTCTATCTTATTTTGTTAATGTAGCTAAATATTACTCAATTTTGTTTGTAATTTCAACAAAACAACTCTAAGTTTTGTTGATATTTTCTATTTTTTTTAGAAATGCAAATCAAAGCCACAGTGAACTATCACCTCACACTTGCTGGAATTGTTATTATTGGAAAATAAAACACAAAAAATAAGTGTTGGTGAGGACATAGGAAAGGGAATCCTTGAACACCATTAATAGGAATGTAAGTTGGAATAGCTATTATGAAAAGCAATTTGAAGTTTCTTCAATAAATTAAAAACAGATCTACCATATGAAGCAACAATCCTACTTCTGAGTACATATACAAAGAAACTGAAATTAGAATCAAGACCTATCCCTTGTTTATTTCAGCATTATTCACAAAAACATGTTCAAAGATGGATGAATAAAGGAAATATGTTGCTTGAGCCCAGAACTTTGAGACTAGCCTGGGCAATATGACTAGACCTCATCTCCAGAAAACAACAACAACAACAATTGGCTGAGCACAGTAGTGCACACCTGTAGTCCCAGCTATTGGGCAGATTGAGGTAGAAGAATCACTGGACCCTAGGAGTTCAAGGTTGCAGTAAACTGTTACTGCACTACTACGCTCCAGCCTGGGAGACAGAGTGAGACCCTGTCTCTGAAAATTTAAAAATAAAATGAAAATTTGGTGTATATACATAGAAATAAATATTATTCAACCTTACAGAGGAAGGAAATCTTGCCATTTGAGAAAATGTGGATTAACTTTGACAACATGTTAAATGAAAGAACTGGACAGAGAAAAATGAACTCTATGTTCTCACTTACATGTGGAATCTAATCAAACTTTCAGAAATAGAGAGGAAAAAGGTGGTTGCAGGTGCTGGTAAGGGGAAAAATGGGTAGTTAATGGTCAAAGGGTACAAAGTATTAGGTATGAGATTTAGTTATGCAGCAAAGTACCTATAGCAAATATATATATATACATACATACAAACACTTACATATGTGTACATGCATGTATATATATATATAGTATTAGTAAAATTTGCTAAGATCTTAAGTGTTCATACCAAAAAGCAATGGTGGTAATAAAGGAGCTGGGAGAAAACTTTCAGAGGTAATGGATAAGCTGTGGCCTTGATAGTGGTAAGACAGGTATATACTTATCCCCACAATTATTTAGTTTTACAGGAGTTTTTTATATGTCAATCATATCTCAATAGTTTTAAAACACCATTGGCAGATAAGATCTATGTGCTTTTAACTGAATCAGGGCAATTTTGTAAGAGGAAGACTTTAAGACAGCTATAGCAACTGGTAGCCATAGCAATTGCTCTCACTCAGCATTCTATTTGCTTTTATATTTCTCTATATTACCTTCCCAAATTTCGCTTAGCAAAGAGAAGGACTCATTTTTTTGTATTCTCATCACTCACTGCCACTAGCTCTAGCATACAGTAAGTGTTGGTACAAAGTACTAAGATGACTGGACTATTTTGGTACTAATTATTCATTTTATTCCCCAAACATAATTTCTGATCCCATCTCTTTCAACAGAAGATAACATCATTTTTACCCAGGTTTTTTTTTTAAGTTGTTAACTTTTTATTTTTTTAATTAATTGCAAATTCACGGGAAGCTGCAAAGATACTCTCTGTAATCAGCATTTGTCATTTACTCTTGACTCAATTTTTCTGCCAAGAATTGTTAAACAGTGTCAAGTCCAGGAAATTGATACTGATACTGCTATAAAAACTGCAAGGGGATTTTGGCGTAGGTCCACTTGCTCACTACACAAAGATCCAATTATTGAGACAACAAGGATTGCCAAGAAAGAAAGGAATTTTTTTAATGCGATAGATGTCTTGTAGGTAGAACAGAGAAAATTGCCTCAATCCATCTCTCCAGCTAAAAAAGTTCATGGGCTTTTAAAGCAGAGGCCACATACCTGGGGCAGGTAGCAGTGTAACTAACAAGGGGCTATGTGCTTTGGGTGTGAGTTGTGTGGGGAATGATGAATCCTGGTGTCAGGAATTCTGCCCATGTGCCTTTAGATTCTTAGCTCTTTGGTCTTACAGAAAATCCACCATTTCTGGGAAGCAAATCAAAAGGTCAAGTAGTCAGTTAAGGGATAGGATTGTAAAAAACCACATGGAGAGGTCACTAATATTTGTTCATAGAACCAGTTACAATTTCCTTCTTTTTAATTCATTTCTCAGTCTTGGAGAGTCAGGATGTGGAGCTATCTGACAGCTCTCTGCTAAAATGGAATGTAGATGGGGTACTAGGCAGAGTAAAATTGTTGGGTTTATAGTGGAAACATTTTAGTACATTTTGTTGAGTTGCCACCCTCTCCCCACCAAGGTAGTAAAGTGTTGCAAAATAGGCACTCATCCTGAAAATTATTGGCTCAGTGTTTTCCTTTTATTTTGGACTGGAACCATCTTTATTGTATGTGGCTTGATGACATTTCTGGAAAACATAAATCTGATTAGTATAATCAGTAATAGGCAAAGGTAGAACAGCGTCAGGTAAAGAAAGAGAAATTTTAAACCACAGGGGAGGAGAGGAAAATAATTATGCTCCAAACCTGAGTTAATTGTTACTGTAACTGAGCATTAAATTTGTTCAAGGCTTCCTGGTAGTTAAAGGCAAAAAGGAGGAAATGTGATGGGTGACATAATTCTCAGAGGCTGAAGTTTTTCTCTTGCACCGTCTAACAAGTTTATAATGGGCTAAAAACCTTTTGGTGGGCCTTGCTTCATTTAGGCTGCATTTACAGAAGAGGAAGGGTGTCTTCACTGGTTGGTTAGGATCTTTCCCATGGTTTGAGCAGTAGGGTAACAACTGTTGTTTTGAATGGCTTGGTGCAAATCTGACCAGGGCCAGCAAGCTGAAATTAAAGACTTTAAAAAACATACTTACATTTCAGGTAAAAAATGCATATTTATTTAAGAAGATTTCGAAAACACAAAGGAGTATAAAGAAGAAAACACTAATATCTTATAATACCGTTGTCCAGAAGCATCATTATTATTGAATAAATTTCCTTCCAGGCTTCTTTCTGTACATACTTATATTAGCTAACTTCTTGTAGTTTTTTCTAGATAGACTATTCTGTAAATTAGATGACCTTTGGCCCAAGTGGTTGTTATAGTTAATTCAAATAGCCACTGCTGCTCAGATATCGCACACCCCGATGTGCTCCAGACGCCGTCTCAGTGTATTACACAGTTACAATCTTTCCAAGACCAACAAGCACAGGGAAGTCTCCCCTCTTTGCATGGAGGTATGTAATTTGTCTGAACCACACAGAGTGAGAGGAGGAGCAAACACCCAGATCTGGGGCTGTCTGCGCAGCACGCTCTCTCCAACAATGTGCTATTTTTCTGAGACCAGGCATGTCTCTCATGTCCTTGCCGCTACACTGTGACTCCTGAAAGTGGGAGTCCCTGAGTCTGACATAGGCCCGGTTGATTTGTGGCCCCCAGTGGACAGCATGGAAAACAGAAAAATCATGTTCTTTCCTTTCCCCATGCTCTCTCCTGTTCTCCCCTTCCCCTACACCCATGTTTTTCTTTTCTTGTTGTTGTTGTAGTTTGGTCGGGGCTGGGTTTGAACCTGCCACCCGCAGTATAAGGGGCCGGCACCCTACTCACTGAGCAACAGGCGTCTCCCCTACACCAGTGTTTTTCAATCAATGCTTTTTATCTCATGGCACATTTGAACCGGTAGTTAAACTTCCACAGCACACTTAAATTATGTTGATCAAAAAGAAAAAAAAAAACAGTAAGAAACATACTTACTGTGCTTTGAATGTCTTTTGAAAATAATTTAAGTAAAGATCTTTAAAAATTTTTGCAGCACATCTAAGATCCTCTCATAGTACACTAGTGTGCCATGGTACACTGGCTGAAAAACCAATGCCCTCCATGCTCGAGGCCAAGCAGCTAAATTATGTAGGTTCCCAGGTTAGCTCAGGCAGCTGTTCTGATGGTTTTGCTTTGATAAAATATTGTAATTCAAACCTCTTTCATGGGAATCAAGTTAAAAATAAAATCAAGGAGGCTGGTTATACTATTGTTTTCAGTCCCAGTGATACCGAAAAGCATGGAGATTTTTTTATTGCTGTTATTATGACAAATTACGTTGTTTATAATTGAAACTTTGTGTAGATAGAACTTTCGTCATTCCTGAGCTCCCAATCTGCTCAGAAATTTCTCCCCTGGGCAAGTCACAGACCAAGCATCCTGCAGCAGTTCCCAGGCAGCCACTACGAGCCTGTTTCCCCTGCACAGACCCAGGCCACACTGTTGTCAGAGCAGGCCAGCTACCACACCCAGAAGGGGCAGCTTGTTGTGAGTGGCTTCTGTCCAACCCAAGCAGTGCCCTGTGTGCCAGGGGCACCTCCTGGCTGAAAATGAGCTGTTTTTCTCCCCTCTCCTTCACCACTTCTCAGGACCTAGGAACTAAGTCCCAAAGAACCAAGAGGCCTAAATGTCGGAGGCTCTTGGTTGTCCTCGCAGTGAGCTGAGATTCATCGAGCACAGGCCTCCCATGCGGGGAGCTCTGCAGCAGCTGGATGGATTAGTCTGGGATGCCAGTGGGCGTGAGTCAGCAATGAGGTTACCCTCTCCCCACGACACTTGCATAACTCTAAACACAGGCTTTGTGTTCCCCAACAATCACTCATCTGGCTGTGGTACACCACAGACTGCTTCCTGAAGAAGATGTTCATGGGGAAACAACAACTTTTAAAAGAAGATGTACACACCTGAGCTCCCACACTGGGTGCAATGGTAGTTCATCTCAGCTGGGTAAGTATAACATAGTCAGGCAAAGCTTGATGGCAGGAATCCGTTCTGAGAAAGGCATTGGTGAGCTGATCTCATCACCACACAAACATCATGGATCTTCAGGGTGCCGTGAAAATTTTTAAAGACCATTAATTATTTTCCAAAGAAGTTCAAAGCCAAGTATATTCTTTTCTTTACTTCCACAAATGTAGATGGTGTGGTCCACCGCACACCTGGGTCATACCATCATGCACACATTCTGTCATTGACAACACATCATTATGCAGGGTGAGACTGTACATGGCCAGCCATGAAAAGCTGTTTTTCCTGATGTGCCAAATGCCTGAGGTTTGGGACCCACTTATAGTAATGAGAAAAAAAAAAAACACTGAACAATTTTACAGCACTGAGCATGTGCCTGACAGCTCACTAAACTCTTGACTATATATTACTCATGTCTTTCCCCCATTTTACAGATAAGAACACAGAGGCACAATGAGCCTAGATAACTTTCCCAAAGTTGCAGAGCTAGTAAGAACATGAGCCAGAACCCTGGGAATTCTAGTTTCTCAACCCAGCTTGAAAGTTCGACTTGGATGTTCCTATGAGAAGAATGATGGAAGATGAGAGAAAATCACCAATCACAAATATTTTCTAGTGGATAAGTTCTCAAACCCAAGGATGGCTCAGGTTGGCTCCCAGTCCTTGGCATGCCATGGTTCTGCCATGCTATTTCCATATTCCAGAGCTCACAGACATAGTAGCTGACTATCTGGAAGGGAAGAAACATCCCCAGGACCTGTGCTGGCCAGAAGTATTTGGCATTTGGTGGGGTGTGTGTGAAGAATAGGTCATGATGATTCTATAGGGTATCAGGACCACACCAAGGAGAGGCCCCAGAATTATTGCCTTTAATTTAGTGGAACATTAGTCATCAAGAAAAGACCCTAGCCTGGGAAACTCTGATGGCTGAAATGCTCACATGTAAATGGGTCGTGGCCAAGAGGACGGTGAGAATTTCCAGATGGTCTTTGGGAAAATGTGGAGGTAGCCACCATGGTTTTCAACCCTTAGAGATGGCTTCCTCTAGGGTCTGTAATCTGAGGTTGAAAACCCTGAATTAATTTCTTATTGCTGCTGTAATGAATTACTACAAATGTAGTGGCTTAAAGTAATACAAATTCATTATCTTATAGTTCTAGAGGGCAAAGTTCTGACACCTGTCTCACTCGGCTAAATAAGGGGTCAGCAAGGTGGTATTCCTCTACTGAGGCTCCGGCAGTGATTTTTTAACCAGTGTGCCACACTGGTGTGCTGTGAGAGGATCTTAGGTGTGCCATGAAAAATTTTAAAGATCATTAATTAAAATTATTTTCCAAAGAAGTTCAAAACAGAGTAAGTATATTTTTCCTTTATTCTTTTTTTTTTTTAATCAACATAATTCAAGTGTGCCGTGGAAGTTTAACTATAGGTTCAAGTGTGCCATGAGATAAAAAAGGTTGAAAAACACTGCTTTGGGGGAATATCCACTTCTTTTTGTCTTCCCAGCTTCTAGAGGCTGCCTACATTCCTTGCCTCATGGCCCTTTCCATTTCCAAAGCCCAGAGGGCCATGAGTCTTTCATACATGGCATCACTTTAATACTGACTTTTTTTTGCCTTCCTTTCCTACATTTGAGAATGCTTGTGATTACTTTGGGCCCACCTATGTAATTAAGGATAATCTCTCTATTCTAAAGTCAACTGATTAGCAACCTTAATTCTGTATTCATAAAACACATTCACAGGTTCCAGGGATTAAGATGTGGACACCTTAGGGAGGCCATTACCCTGCCTATCATAAGCCTGATGGAAACACTCCCATTGTGGGCATTCTTGACCCAATTGAGGGCCTGCTAAGGGGCTGATGGTGTCTGCTACATACAGAGGGGTCACCGGGGGACTGCTTCAGAGCAGAAGTTGGGAAATCACATAAATGCTTTTTAAGGAGCAACGGAAGTACCCATCTTCTCAAGAAAACTCCAAAAATTGAACTCTAGAGCGGTAACATTTCTGTTCCCTGTCAGAATCTAAAACAGAGCCATCCTGTGGGGTCAAATCATTGAGATGGCAGCCTGGAATCTCCCTGAGCAGCGACCACAAAGGGGTAGTCTGTAGTAGAATGTGAACATTCTTCACAGATAATTCAGTTCTAAAATCTCAACAAAAGGCATCCATAACATTACTGTGTCACGTGCCTTGGATCTGTCAGGCACAACTTTAACCCAGTGTGAGCCCTGTACCAGGGTGGGGAGTGCAGAGTGAAGCGAGTTTCTATTTCCTGGTCTTGAAACAGCCCTGTCAGGAGGGCATAGAGTGAGGTCCCGAGCCCTAGCCCGGGCAGGGTTTCCTCTGTCCACACAATCATCTGTCACACTCTGCTCTGGTCATCTCTCCATTGTAATCTGTCCAGCTTGAAAAAGTTAAAATTTAATATTTCAGTATTCTTTTATTTTTATTTTTAAGCTTTTGATGTGTGTAAGTCACTTCAGGATATGGCAATAGCTCTCTCTGTGTGTCCTCCAGGACCTCTGCAGACTCTGTGTGCGCCCTTGGACAGGTGGTTTGCCCTTTCTCAGTCTCAGAGTCCTCAACTACAATCTGGGCATAACTACAGTGCCTACTGCATTGGGCTGGAGTAAGGAGGCAGTGAGGGAACCTGCAAAACCCTCAGGACAGTGCCTGGCACTTGGGAAAGCTGTGATACATCTTAACTATCAGCTATGACTGTCAAAATAAGACATGAACCACTTCTCTCAAAGTCAGAGATCTGGCCATTTTGTTGCCAGAAGGACATTGATATTTATCCCATCTTGAGCACAGTGGACTCATCACTAAGCAATGCCCCTTTTAGTTTGCTCTGCAGGAATACTGTTGACCCTGAACAACCTGGGTTTGAACTGCATGGGTCCAAGTATATAAAGATTTTTTTCAACCAAACGCAGATGGAAAATATAATAATTTGGCAAGCAAATTATGGAAGGTAACTTTTTGTATATATTGGTTCTGCAGGGCTGACTGTAGGACTTGAGTATTTGGGGTTTTGGGTATACAAGGTGGTCCTGGAACCAATCTCCTACATATAGAGAGGAATATTCCCCCCAAAAGCCATTTGTTGTAGCAGAGAGTAGACATCAAGGCCCCCTGTCAGGTGGGTAAGTGACTAGTAAATGGAGAGTTAAGTACTTATGCCATGGCCAAGAGAACGGTCCTTGACTCAGCTCGGGTTAGGGACATGAATAAGGCAGAGTAAGTTCTCTCTGGGCACTTTGGTGTCCACTGTTTACCCTAATTCTAAACCAAACTCAAAATGGAGCTTTCTAGACAGAGCTGTGTTGCACTGACCATCAATCCAGTCTTATTAATTCAAATGGCCTCCCAGACAGTCTGTCTCATGAACAACCTATCTTGGCCAAGTTCATTCTAATCTGGCTTTGACCTTTCATGCCCCAAATGCACTTCCCACTCTGTACTGGAGGCACAGTGTTGAATGTCGTGAAGCTGTCCATAAGTTCTGTGAAGAAGGCTGAGCTTCCCACACGACTCCAGGGCTGCTAGCCATCCTCTGACCTCACATCTGCTGTTGTGCTTTCTGCTGTCATGGCAGCCTGCCTAGAAACCACCAGATTCCACCACTGAGCCTGGGAGACCTTCAGGGCCCAAGAACTTTAACTCCAAATAGTACATGGGCCGCATAAATTCCTCAAATACCGTACCCTAAAACAAGAAGAGTCCCTGGGGATTCAGTTTATCTCACCAAGTTTCAGCTAAGGGAAAAACATTCTAATGGCAAGTAAGAAAAGCTGTCAGGGAGCAGTTTTTTTTGCTCAACATCAAATGCATTCCAGGCCTTATCTAATCAGGGAGGCTTCTTCACAGCTCATGCAGAGGCTCTTCCCGCAAATTGTTTCTGAGCCAGGGAGAGGGGCCTTGATTTTAAATGCAAAATAATGGTCTTTTGGCACAAGCAAAGTTGGTTGGCAGCTGTAGGTTTGGGGTGACCTCTGACCCGCTCCCATAGTTCCTCCCAAGTCCCACTGCACAAAACTAAGCCACCCTCAAATCCCAGGCTCTAATTGGCTCTGATTTGTTTTGCTTTTCTCTTCTATGCAGAGCTTCAAAAGGCACTTCAATAATTGTTTGAGGCATGAAAAAGGCAGGTTTCAGCTTTCCTAACTGGAATTGGAGGTAATTACTGTCTTCTACGGACAAGCTGGTACATGCTTCAAATCAAGATGGCTCTGGGGTGGTTTTACAAAGTGTAGCTGAGCCTCTCAGTCAGGAGAGGAAGGATTATGGCGCCTTCCCCAGGCTCTGTTCCAGAGAGAGAAGCATTTAGATACCTCAGAAATGGTGAGGGAACCTTCCATGTTCTTTTATAGTCCCTTCAGTTCTACCCCAAAGGTTTGGCCTGAAAAGACTGTGCCTTCAGCCTCATCCTAGAAGTTTAAGGTGCATTTTCTCTCTTTCAAGGGACAGAAGCTAGTATCCCATGTAACTCCATCTTGTTAGTGATCAGCAACTACTGGGCTTGACCTGGGCTGTCCTCTCAAACCTTAGAATAGGGTCAGATTGAGCCAGGCCCAGGAAGAGCTGCCTCGGAGAACCAGAACTTTTTCAGGTTTTTTTCCTCCCAACCATAAGCAGCACTAAAAGGGATTGGGTGGGCCACACACTTCCCTGGGTGCGGGACTGGGAGCAAGACCTTTTTTCAAATCCCAGCCCACTGACTGGTGCCTACAGCAGCAGGTGGGACACCAGCCTCACCCACAGTGAGAAGAGTGACTGACCCAACCTCATTGGGTTGCTATGAAGTTTAAATGAGGATAACCCATTAAAGTGATTGGCATAGTAAGTGCTTAATAAATGTTAGCTATTGTAACTGCTGGAGGCAAGGCCGCTGGTGCCAAAGGAGCCACTCTGAAAATTCTGAAGATTTTCAAGGCTCTGGGGATTCAGAAATGAAGGAAGACAAGAAGCTGCTTCAGGAACAGAATGTACGACCCCTAGTGTGTCTGCCCTCTCAGGGGCATGGCCTGAGATGTGTGAGGTTGCTTGGCACCACACAGATTAGAGGTTTTAGCTTTGCCTCATTTCAGTAATATGTGTCAGAGAGAACTAACCAGTTCACATTATTCATCCATCTGAGTGAACTGGTTTACTTGGTTTCGTCCAAACACCCATATGCTTTCGCAGCTCCAGGGGCAAAAAGCTTGAGTCTGAGTTAGGGACTGAGGAAGGAAGAGAGAGTAATCATTTAGCGTCACTAAGCATTGTCCCAGACAAGGGCAACTGTTTAAATTCTGACAGCCCCAGTTCAACTCACCCTCTGACCTGCAGACCGCCCTCCTGGCTCATGGGGAATGGAGGGAGGAGTCAAATACATCCCGGAGGCCCTGAACTGCTTTTCTGATTTTTGTGCTTTCACATTGCCCATTCCTAAAACAGTCTTCGAGGACAGCTTCCAGGACTGACACCTCTCTGGGAGCTCAACACGTGGGTGGCCCCGGCTTTGGGCCCCGGCCCCTGCCTGTCCCGGCACATACACTCCAGCCCTAACTGATCTCATCCAGGGGAAGGACAAGGCACCTCCCTGCCGCTGACTCCCAAATCAACCCCTTCCTGATTCGGATAATCAGTTGCCTACTTGACACCACTTTCTCAAACACCCCAGACAGAACTCTTAATGTCCCTTACCCCTCTCCCATGCCACCAAAACATTCAAAACAAGAACCCCATCAGCAAGGTCTCCGTGGAGGTGTTCTCGCTGCAGATAATCTTTCAAGTTAGCCAACCTTTCTCTTCATACCCTGCTCTTTTCTTTCACAGTCCTTAAGACAATGTATAATGACATTTATTTTTATGCTTATTTGTATAGTGTTTCTTCTCCAATAGACTTAAACATCATGAGAATGAGATGAGGTTTATCTGTCTCATGTTCTTCCCCACCCCCAGCCTGAGACATATATTTGCTGAATGAATGGCTTCAAAGAGGAGCTTGGTCCTGAAATCAGGAAAAGAGTTTTAGAACACCAAAAAGGCTGAGAAACTTAGCAACAAATGTAATACTTAAGATCACAGCTTCCTGAAGTGTGCCATTTGACCTCTTCCTTCTCCTATTTGATGAAGTTTCATTTATAACAAAAGCCCTAAACAGTCAGAACAAATGTACAGGGCATTAGCACATGATGATGAATTTAGTGGACTGCTGCCAGCTTAAATGTCCAATATTAGGAGTGACTAAATTATATGCATAAACCTGGTCACCTCTCAATTTTCCATTATAGTGGATAATCCAATAGCCATTAATCTAATTGTTTATAATTTAATAGCCTATAATACTGAAACCTTTACATGTGGCTTTGGATTATGTTTCTGAATTTGTATCACGATATAGGGAGCTCTGATGGTTAGGAGTTCACAGCACTCTAAGCCCATATGTCCAATGTCACTACCCCAGTTGCCTAATATGGACTTCTCTGGGTTCCAACTATACATAGAAAAAATACTGCACCGTGCTCGGAAGAAAAGTGCATTGGTTTTTTGTTCATAAATTTGTGGTTCAAACCCCAGCTCTTGCACTCACTGGCTCTGCCTTCACACTACCTAGCCTGGTCTTTGTTTTCTCATTAATACCTATCTCCCATGACTGTTACAAAACACAGTCAAATTCTCTGAAGAAATTAATCTAAACCACTCCTTGAGGCAGGTGCAAAACAAATCGAAAGCAGAGTCAGCTTCCTTGCAAACTTTCTGTTTGAAATCTGGGAGAAGAAAGATGTCTCTCTTGTTTCCTTCTCTTTTTCTTTCTTTCGTGAAGGACCTCCTCTTACAGCTCAGTGGGGTAAAGTCAACAAGATCCTTGCTTTACAAATCATGCCAGATTATAAAATCTCCTAATAATGTCTATACAAATCTGAAAGAAAAATACCATCCTCAGTAATCTGATATGGAAAACTGATTGTGAACTTTCCCTGGGCTGTACTGGCCCTGCCAATGGTACGAATCATGGTGACTTTCCTCACATTGGTGCACACATCTGGGCATTTTCTCATGCTGTCATGGGCCAGAGTCTCAAAGCTGGAAAGTGAAGACATCCTGAGATCCAAGGCAGAACTAATCATGTTGTCAGTGGGTAGATGGGACCCCAGAGTTCCCACCTCCTTTTCCTGTCATGAAGTTTATATCTGAAGGGAAAACAGCTGTCCATTCTCAGGCCAACTGGGACTGAAGCCGGTTGTTCCTTCCAGATGCCAAGAGCCAGATGCATACCTACTCTTCTCTCTACTCCCTAAGCCTGAAGTTTCAAACTTTATTGAACTTATTAATAACCTTAGGGACTTGCTAAAAAAGCATTCCACAGGCTCTACTTCCAGAAAATCTGATTGAGGTTTGTCAGAATTGTCAGAATCTGCATGTTAAATAATAACACCCCTAACCTACCACATCTCTCTTATCTATGAAATTCTAATGCGATTGGTCTGAAAATCATAGTTCAAGTGACAATAGCTTCAGTAGAGCCACTGGTGTGCTGGTAAATGCCTAACAACCAACCACAATCAGCTCTGCAGGGGGGAAACCCTGGATTATGGCTGGCTGATTTCTGTGGTATGAATATTCCTACCATGGTCAATTCAAGCCACCAACATGACATCATGAATGTGAAGTTGGGAAAAGGTGTGCGTAATCCATTCTTAAAAGCTCATGGCAACTGGTTCCAGCACATACTGTGTGGAAGCCCCTGGATCCCCGTGAATGCTAGTTCCTGGGCTTGGCCATAGACGGACCACTGTTTAGCCCAGGATATCACATCCCCTAGGGATTTCCCCCCTAAATCTTTAGTTCTTTGAATGGTGTGTTTTAATGACTGGTTTTCAGAGACCTTGGTTCCAAATCAGAGAGAGAGGAAGCGGGGAGAGAAAGAATTCCAGGAAAGAAAAGGCACTTGGTGTAGGATGCTGGCCTCGGCGACACTGCTAATCTTGTTCTGCCAGCTTTCAGCAGGTAGGGGCTTTCAAACACCTGCTTCTGCCTTCATTTGATAAGTTTTCTGGTCAACTCACATGAACCTGATCCTGCTGAACTGGAGAAGGATGAAAAGGCTGAGTGTCGGGGACCTGAGGGGATGAAAGGGGATGGCGGAGGTCTGTGGGGGGGGGTCATATGACCCAGGGTCACCAGCAGCTTAAGGCCTCTCCTTTGTCTCCCTGCTCTGGCCCAATGTTTGAAGGTTTCGGGGATTTCTTCCCACCCCCAACTAGGCAAACACATGTGGAAAGGTCTCTGGTTCCCAGGGCTCAGGACACAGCCACTTGTTGTTTTCTGCCTTCAATGGGACCCACAACCACAGGCAGAACAGCGACACAGTCACTCACCAAAGAGCTGAGCCCAGGCAGGTGTGGGGCTCAAGCCTAGTCCACATTTCTGCAATAAGAGGATGTGTATGCCTAATGTAACGAGAATGAAAAACAGCCAGATCCCCACCCTGCCTTGCTCTAAGGCCGCTACACGGGGATTCTGAGACACTTTAGTGGAGGGGTCTTTAGTTCTTCCACAGTGACAAAATGCTCACAGATGCCATAGCCATCTGAGCAAATGCGGTCGTCTGGGCCTGCTGCTGCTCTCATCCTGTGTGGTGGGGCTGCCAGCACGAGAGCTTTGCCCACTTCTACACTGGAGCTGGAAGGAGCCCTGCTGCTCTGAAAAGAATGCCTTTGGCAGTCCACTGAGCCTTCACTGCCCATTGAACAAAGGGGGAAGAAGAGTTCCAATGGAAGGGGTGCAAGTATTAGGGTCCCTATTTATTTATTCAACCTTGATAGTCTGAAGAATTTCTCAGAGCCTGGCTTCCTCACTGCCAACATACACCTTTTATAAGTTTTATAAATAAAAACATAAAAATTACCCTAATCTCCCTTAAAGAAACAACATGTCTATGTCTAGTCCAAGAATAAGCTGATGTCTAATAATATGTCTTCTAGCTTATGCAACACCTGGAGGCCATAGCAGTTTTGCATGAAGACCTGGTACATGCTTGTCTTAGCACCTATGAATGCCACAAGTTGTGGGAGGCAGACAGGATGAATCCCTCACAGACCTTCCAATTCAGGGTAAAGTGCCCAGTCAGGGGAAGGTCTATGTGACTATCCCCATGTGGGGAAATCAGCAGTGCAGGCAGCTGAGACCATCAACTAGTAGCTTAGCTAGAGAAGCTGAGATGTGTGTCTGAGGAGACGAGACGTGCTCTCCCCCCTCTCTCTTCCCATTGTACCATTATCTGGCCACTTCAGATGTTCTATTACCCTATGTCCTTGATTACCCTTTACCAACCTTCCTGAGGGCTGTAATCTCCCCACTCTCATTCTTAACCTTGACTGCTGACTGCTGACTGCTGTGCATCCTTGCACGGATACTCTGTTATGTTCCCAATAAAAAGACCGAGAAACAGGATGGGTGCTGCATTGTTCTCATGCTGCCACCAGGCACGTGGAACAGTGCATGCCCTTCTAGGCTTCCAGTTTTATGCACTAAGTTTGGTGTAAGTTTCCTTTCTTTTCTTTTTTTTTTGCAGTTTTTGGCCGGGGCTGGGTTTGAACCCGCCACCTCCGGCATATGAGGCCAGCATCCCACGCCTTTGAGCCACAGGTGGCACCACCCTTTTTCTTTCCTCAGCCCCATCTCCCTTGCTGGCCACTATCTCAGGTTGGAGTCTTTAACATGCCCAACAATAAGTAATAGAAGGGCATTCATTTCCTCAAAGTGGTGGTTCTTAAAGTGAGATCTATGGACCCCAGGGATCCCTGAGACCCTGTCAATGTATCTGCAAGATCAAACTATTTTCATAATTCCAAGATGTTATTTGCCTTCTTCACAGTGTTGACATCAGGGGTGAAATTGCTGGCAGTTATGGTACTCTTTGCTGCTACAAACTCTTGGGGGAAAGAAAAAAAGAAGCCAGTTTCACTTAAGCAATTATTTTACGAAACCTTGCCCAAAGTGTACTTTTGAAAATTTTTGACTATTTTGTGTGACAACTTGGAAAAGAAGCACGGAGCCCTTTTGTACATCCTAATGTATGATGGTTGTCTTGAGGCAAGACCCTTGTATGAGTAAACTGAGTTGTGAGCTAAACTAGCCACTTTCACAAACACAGTACTCAAAGAGATCAAATAATCATGGTTATTCAGACTTAGTTATTTGACAGACATTCTCTCAAACAGAGAAACAAACTGAACTTGTCATGTCAAGAAAGACAATAATTGACAGTATGTGTATTTACTACCAAAATAGAAGCTTTAAGTGAAAATTAGAATTTTTAAAAATCTGTGCCTGCCACAGTGAACTTAAAGCCTTTCCAACACTTAATGGAAGCTTTTGATGAGGTCAGTGGTGATATTAACAAATATGAATTTTCAGCTTTCATCCTGACATCAAATTCAGAAGATCTGCGTAGCTCAGTGAAGCTCAGTGAAAATTCCAAATGTCCCATGCGTAGTATTACAAAATCATGCATGGGCAAAAGATCTATTCACAGTGCAAGCCAGACCAAATGGATTTTAAAATAACTGAGTACAAAAAGTTCATTGATACAGTTTCAGATTCCACATTGCAACTAACCTTTAATAACCTATCATTTGTCGAGTTTTGGTAGAATGTCAAAGACGAATATCCACAGTTATCTGAAAAGGCTGAAGGAATATTCCTCCCTTTTCCAATGACATATCTACGTGAGACTAGGTTTCCTTCACATACTTCAACCAAAACGACATTATCACTGCTGATTTAATGTAGAAGTAGACATGAGAATCCAGCTATCTTCCATTAAGCTAGACATTGAAGTGATTTGCAAAAATGCAAAACATTGTCACTCTTTCCAGTAAATTGTGAGGTTTTTTTGGAAAACAGTTATTTTTACAATAAAATATTATGTTAATTTATCTTGTAAGTGAATTAATAAATTCATGCATTTTAATGAATCACTAAACATTAATTTATTCATATTGATGAGTTTATTAATGAACTAATAAACATTAAACTTTCTTTCAGTTTTAATTTTCAATATGGTAAAATATTTAATTATCTATTACTACGTAGCAAAGTGTCCCCAACCCTAATGGCTTAAAACAATAATCATCTTTTATCACTCATGGTTGCTGTGGGTCAAAAATTCAGGAGTGGCGTGGCTGCACAGTTCTGGTTCAGGATCTCTTATGAAGTGTCTGATTCAGGGTCTCTCATGAAGTTGTAGTCATCTACAACCTCTACTTGACTGGGACTAAAGGCTCCACCTTCAAGGTAGTACCCTCACAAGCCTGGCCAGTTGTTGCTGGCTTTTGACATGAGTCCTTTGTTCCTCTCCATGTAGACCTGTCCCCCGGGTACTCAAAACACAGGGACTGGTTTTCCCAGAGTGAACAGAAGAGATCAAGTAGGAACCAGTGATCCCTTTGATGACTTAGCCCTTGAAATCACACTCTGCCACTTCTGCCCTCTTCTATTTGTCACACAGACCAGCCCTGATTCAAGAGAATATACAAGGGTATCGATGCTAGGTCATAAGGATCTTTGGGGGCTATCCTAGAACTTCAAGAGCACAGGATCTGTCAATAGATATAACCCACGTGAACAAAGGCTCTTTGAGGTCATCAATGAAAATATAAAGGAGTCCCTAAGGCCAAAACATTTGAAAGCTCCTAATAAATGAATTGGTCCATATCTCTAAAAAGTCTTTGCTTGCTATCTATCTGTCTATCTATATTTTTGGCCTGTTGCTCATACTTATATCATCCTTTAGGCAACTTCTTGCTCACCCTCCACAAGCTATGCTACTTCTGAATCTGAGTTTACTGAAGACTCCCTTATGCATTTTAACACGCCCTATAACTTTGGCTTATTGGAATTTTGGGCATTGCAATGCTTGGGGCATGCTTCAGCTCCACTGGTTCTCAGATTAGGCACCCTGAATATTCATGTCTCCAAGAGGGGTCATAAGAGGGCAAAGAAGAGCAGCTCTCAGCCAGGGGCTTTTAGGCACTGGAGGGGGAGTGGTGAAATAAATAGACTGAAGTCCCTGCTTACAGGGAGCTTATGAGTCTAGAAGAAAGAAGAAAGAAAAGTGAAGGAAATAGTGAACATAACAAACAAGCAAATTAAACAGCCTGTTAGAAAGTGAGTGTTACAATGAGAATTACTGCAGGACAGGTGGCAGGAGGGAGGCCAGTCAGTGAGAGATGTTAGGAGAGTATGGCAGTTCAGATGCTTAGACTAGGGTGTTGCCAGTGAGTGTGGTGAGAGCTGGTTTGATTCCAGATAGATTATAAAGGTAGAATCAATAGGATGCCCTCGTAGCTTAGAGTGGGGTATGAGAGAAAGACAGATATTAATTCCACGGATTTGGGCCTCAACAGCTAGAAGGTTGGAGTTGCCATCCCTCGGGAAGAGAAACTTGCAGATGGAGTAGTTTGAAGGGGTGGATATTTATAAAGCATCCCTGAGTTTTCTGTAAAACCTCAGCAGCACTGCTTTGTAGGTCTCAACCTCGCCTCACAGGGAGCAGAGGTCCTAGCGGCCAGGTCAGGCCTGCCTGCTGCCTGCATTGTAGAAAACAGGCAAGAAAATCACTCACTATATGTCATTTTATTTCAGGGAGTGCAAGAATGTTGTTTTTGAGCCTCTCTTTTTTGTCTTTCTTATCGGAAATGAAACAAAACAGCCAGTGAAGATAGGATCTCAGGTCTAGAAATCCTAGCAGGTAATTTGGGAGTTGAAAACAAATCTCTCCTGAAATGCATTAAGCAGGTGAAAGGGATTCCAGCTTCAACTCTTAAACCACACCTTATCCTGGCCTGGCAAACAACTTCCTTCTAGCCCCAGGCAAATCCCAACTCCCACCTGCCAAATGCCTACTGTTTAAACAACAAGACTCCACAGTGGAAAAAGGAAGACTGATTGGAGATCAAGACAGTGGAAGGGCTGTTTGAGGGCCTCTCTCTGAGAGCTGCACCCACAGAATCGGGGTCCTGGGCTAAGGCACCCGGGGCATGACTTCTTTTGGAGTATCAGAACAGGGTAAATATCTGACTTGTCCACTTGTTTCATTAGAACTTCAAACCACTAGCCATGGCTAAATCCTTCCAAGGGACTCATATCTCCAGGATCCATCAGTGAGCCACACTACGTCTGTTTCCTGCTCAGGACAGCAGGGCTGGAGTTTCCAAACTTGGTCTACATAAATCAGTTGGGGGTTGTTGAGGAAGTTCCCACAAGTAAAGGGAGAACTGAGAAAAACAAGGCTCATGTTCTGCTCTGGGGAATGTGCTCAGCAGTCCTTACTATTCCCATTTGATATGTCAGAAAACTAAGGCTCAGAGATGATGACTGACTTGCCGTGCAGTAGTGAGCAGCAGAGCAGAGATGGAGATTCGTTCAGCAAACCATGGTGACTCCCATTTGCTGAGCACCTGTAATGAGGTAGGCAAGGTCCCCTGTGCTTTGTGTGTGTAAACGTGTCCAGTTCTCGTGGGTTACTTCCTTTTTAAAGAAGTGAAACTGTCTGACAGAGCTTCCTGCTCTGATGGAAACGTTCAGTATCTCCCCTGTCTGGAACAATATGGTAGCTGCTGGCCCGGGTGGCTCTTGAGCACTTGGAATGTGGTAGGTGAAACCGAGGAACTGAGATTTTTATTTCATTTCATTTTAAATGATTAAATTTCGATAGCCACGTGTGCCTAGTGGCTACTTCATTGGTGAGAACAGTTCTAAACGATTCAGTAGATTTTTCAAAACCTAGTGAAACAATGAGGTGAGGGTTATGTCTCTGGCTGACTGGGTCCACAGTCCGGGCTGTTCCCTTTCTGCTCTGCCCCAGTGAGGTGGCCTGCATTTTGCAAAGTGAAAAGGGTCCAGGGAAGGAAACTGATCAGGCACTACACAATCAGCTGAAAATAAAGCCAGACACTCTAAAGGTTGGTTCTATATTTGAGCCTGCTCCTTCTGAATGGAGGCCCCAGTGGGAAGACACACAACCCAGCTGGGGGCTTGACACCTTGCAACAGCAACTTCCAGAGCCCACCTGTCCCAGTTGGCTGAGGGTTCTGTGACTCACAAGTTCCAACCCTGCTATTTAAACAGCAGCATTTCCTTTTTCTGTGCTTAAGACCAGTTGGTGGTGAGGCCCAGCCTCACACTGTTGAAACATGCAGCTCTCACAGGTTCCCCTTGAGGCACTGCCCCAAGGTTCAGCACCGGTCTGCTGCTAGGTATCTGAAATGCAGGTGTTTAACCCAAGCCAGCCTCTTGTTTTACCAGCCTCTCTCCAACCTTTGAATGTTCATCCCTGCTGTGTCACTTCCCTGCTCCAGAACCCTGAAGGACACACCATGATGCTAGAACAAACTCCAGAGTCACCATGTCCATGGCTGGTGCCTGTCCACTGCTTGACCATGTACTGCAGTTGCAGGTCATTAGCTCTGCCCCAGTCACTGGCTTCCTTGCTGTCCCTGTCTCAGGTTTTTATACTTGCTATTCCTTTTGCCTGGAATGTTCTTCCAGGAGTGAACATGGCTTATTCTCTCTTCATTCGATCTCTGCCGAAATGTCACCTCTTCAGAGAGGTCTTCTGACCCTACAGTGTATAAAATAATGCACCCCTCCCTGCCGTCTCTCACCCTGCTTGCTTCTCTCAAGCCTCTTATCATGAGTGTGTATGTCTTGTTGGTTTGCTTGATGTCACCCGCACTAAGGTGTACACAGGGTAAAAACGAACATTGCCTTTTTAAAAACTTTGCATCTCCAGTTTCTAGAATGGAGTCTGCACGTAGGTGCTTGCTGAGTATTTGCTGGGTGAGCCTGGCTGTGTGCCTGCATGGCTGCTTACCTTGGCTGCAGGGGCGGGGGCAGAGGTAGGCCCAGGCTTGGCTCACCGCAGAGGTCAGCGCTTTCGTGATTTGCATGCTGAACCATGAGAAACAAAGGGATTTGCTGGTTTAATTTCTTTTGCCCTGGGAAAGTTAAAGATCACAGATAATCCAAAACTCTGTGCCAAGTTCTCTGATTTATAATTGAGGAATTATCCACATAGAGGTAAACAAGAGCAAAGGACTGACAAGTGAACTGTAGGAGGAGAATGATAGGAAACAGACGCAGGGACCCATGCAATCCCTGCGCCTTCAGCTGGTCTGGGTTCCCGCCAGCCCTTGCTTAAACTTGGATCAAGAGACTCCCTGCTGATTTTTCCTCTCAGGACCCTTTGGGCCATGCTGCTGAGTTGGCAGTTGGGAGAGGGGGGTCACTGCAAGTGGGGGAAACCTGGGTAAAGCCTGTCCACCCATGACAATATCTTGCACACATCTGAAAATACTGAGTGAATAAATGAGACTGTTGAGCTGAAAGGGGAATAGTGGCCTTGTGAAGACTGTTATTGTCAAGCAAACTCTGAACTAAGAGTGAGGAGCCTGGGGCTGGCCTCCCTGTGCATATAACTCCAGACATGCCCTGAGGCCTCAGTTTCCCTAACTGTGCAATGAAAGCCTGGTCTAGCTGGACTCCAGTTCCCCTACCAGCTCCAGCAGCCTGTCACCTTCAGAACTCACCTTCCCATCTTTT
Source organism: Perodicticus potto (assembly GCA_963574655.1). Taxonomy (NCBI): domain Eukaryota; kingdom Metazoa; phylum Chordata; class Mammalia; order Primates; family Lorisidae; genus Perodicticus; species Perodicticus potto. Next base: position 47,830 of record CAUYRH010130746.1, on the reverse strand, counting down.
TTTTTTTTTTGAGACAGAGCCTCAAGCTGTCACCCTGGGTAGAGTGCTGTGGCATCACAGCTCACAGTAACCTCCAATTCCTGGGCTCAAGAGAGTCTCTTGCCTCCGCCTCCCAAGTAGCTGGGACTACTGGCACCCGCCACAACGCCTGGTCATTTTTTGGTTGCAGCCGTCATTGTTGTTTGGCGGGCCCGGGCTGGATTTGAACCCGCCAGCTCAGGTGTATGTGGCTGGTGCCTTAGCCCGTTGAGCCACAGGTGCCGAGCCTCACCTTCCCATCTTTATCGTCTCTGGTTCTCACACGTGTGCTACCAAGAGCAAGGCCCATTGGGCTGGAGTGCATCCATTGTTTTAAGCACCAGAGGTTATTTAATTGCAATTCTCCCAGAATATTTTTCATGCCATCCATAGAAGAAGGTTCTGGAAGGTAGCCATCATCAAAATAGGAAGTAAAGCCAGGCTGGTGGTGTATTTATCAGATTATACAGGCTTAACCAACATACCTGTCTCCTGGCAGCTTGAGCCAGTTTCAGAGTGGTGAGAAGTCAGCTCTGTGGCTTGTGGGATTTGGTACCTGCTTCACTTCTTTCCACAGTTCATGGCTGTGGAGGCCCAGTGAAGGCCCCGGTGGCCTTCTCCTCCCTCAGAGCCTCAGTGCAGCTCACACAGGCTGGGAAGACCTAGGTTTCCTCTGTCCGCTTTAGCATTTGACTATAAGCTGCCTGTGAATCTGACCACTTTCTTCTACTCTGAGAAGTGTCCCAAAGTATTAGTCTAGCAGAAGTCAGACTCCTCCACCTCTCTCCACTCTATCTATAGCCTGAGTCACCAGGAAGAATGAGAAACCTGACAGGTAATCTGGGTGCAGGGTTCCAGACAAGCTGCAGCTTGACGATCTCTCTGAGCCTCAGTTTCCTCAGATAGGAGGGAGGCTGGGCCCTACCAGCCTTCAGAGTTTCCCTGACCTCAAGCCAGGGCTGGCCCTTTCCCACGAGGGAGGTATGGTAGGCACGTTATATAACTTCTGTAAAGGCAGGGCCTTTGCTTTTTCTTTTCTTTTTAATGATCCTAGGTGCTCTAGGAAGACAGGAACATTTTTATGGTCCCAGTAACCAAACAACATAATGAAAATCATGGCAACTATCAGCCTAATAAAACCCATGGCAAAAGCCTCCACATTCTCTCAAACAAGACCTGGGGAATTTAAACTTCTCTGAAGCCTTAAGTGGCTTGGGCCTTGCTAAAGGCCTTGGGACGCCAGCTGATGGCTGATGAAAGGATTTTAACACACCACTGAAATTCTCTTTTCCAAAATAACCACTTTGAAAACTGTTAATTATAGACACACAACCAGCCCGAGCCCCCCAAAACACCCGGGGCTTCTACCAGGGAGAGCTGGCTCCCAAGGCTGGCCACTGCCCTGCACTGCTCTTGCTTTGTATCGGGGAAATTCACTTTAGGAGGAGAATCCAAATGAATTAAAACCACATGGCCACTCCCCCACCCCCAGCTGCCCACTCCACCTCCCTTCTCTGGAGACAGAGGCCAGTTCAGTCTAATTTGGTCCAGTGTTTTTGTTTCCTAAAATCTGTCTTGGGCTCTGGACCATTAATAGGTTGCAGCTGATTTTAATCTACAATGAATCAGAGACTTCGCTTCTTTGGTTCTAAGGAGATTACAAATTGTGTGTCCCACAAACTCGGAGTGGAGGGGAAAGGCGCTGGTTTGAGGGGGGAGGGGAACAGATCCTGGAAGGCACAAAAACTGATCTCCATTAAGTGATCTCTCAAAGCTGGGGGGAGGGGGGAGGTAAGAGGAGGCAAGGTCTTGCTGCTGTTCCCAACTATAGGAACTCAGAACCTGTCCTGTGTGAACAGAGCTAAAAATCAAGGATCAAGACTCGCAGAGGCTACTCCCCTATCTTCAATAAGTGAATTTCCCAAGTTATTGCTGGGTACCTCCCATATGCTGAAGCTGGGGTCAGCAAACGGCACACTGGTTAGGTCCGGCCTGCAGCCTCAGTTGTAAGTAAAGTTTCACAGGAGCACAGCCATTCCCATTTATTTCTGTATCATCTACGGCTGCCTTAGCAGTTGTGGGGGAGAACCTGTAGCCCAGAAAACCAAAAATATTTACTATCCACCCCTTTGGAGTAAAAGTTTGCTGACTGCTGCACAAGGGATCTATACGATAATAAATCTTACTGGGCAGGAGTTCCACTTACACAACCACAAAAGACAGATTTAGGATATACTCAATTTCCACCTCATCCCAAAGTCTAATTTAGTCTTGCTAAACATCACCCTTCAGGAAAAGTGTCTCTATGTTCATTTAACTAATGACAATAAAAAGCAATGCCAATAGTCATGCCACTCACTTAAAGGTTCAAAGTACTTGACCTGACAACCCCACACTCCCACTCCACAAGTGAAGAAACAGTCACTAAGATAAAGCAGCTCACTGAAGTTCACTCAAGAAACAGCACAGTTAGGAAGAACTGGGCCTGAGTCATTGGATGACAGAGTGGAGGGAGCTGGGGTGCTCTAATGAACCCCCTTCCATTATGCATGTCACTCTGCCCACTCCACTGGGATCCTGTACAATCCAGTGAGGGCTCGGGTCTACATTTTCAAGGTAAATTTAAAAAAGGTAGCACTGAGCATCAGGGAGCAGCATGAGGATCAGCCAGACCAGACCACACTCGCCCCTTGAAAGCCACCTTCATCTAATTATTTAGCTCCTGCAACCCCTAAAGACTGCTGACTACATTTCTAGTGAGTGACATTTGCATCAGAGGCTCTTTACTTGCGGCTTCTTACATAGGGAGTTTTTTTTGTTTGTTTGTTTGTTTGTTTTTAGAGACAGAGTCTCACTTTGTCACCCTCGGTAGAGTGCTGTGGCATCACAGCTCACAGCAACCTCCAACTCTTGGGCTTAGGCGATTCTCTTGCCTCAGCCTCCCAACTAGCTGGGACTACAGTGCCCGCCACAACGCCCGGCTATTTTTTATTGCAGTTTGGCCAGGGCAGGGTTTGAACCTGTCACCCTTGGTATATGGGGTTGGCGCCCTAACTCACTGAGCCACAGGCACCGCCCCAAAGGGAGTTGCTTTTAGGGAAGGGCAAGGTCCCCTGGCTTTGCCCTCCCCAGGCACCCACATGCCAGTCCATCACTACACCTGTCATGGAATCATTGCTTATCAAAGGGACTCAGAAGTAGCCTCCAATCTGTCGGGGAACATGGCACCTGTGGCTTCTGCCTCTCAGTGAGCTCCCAGTGCATCCCCCCGCACCCTCTGACTCCCATGGCACCAAGGGCTGTAGGTGCCACCCTCACAGCTCTGTTCTGTCTAGACTTGGTTCCCTGGTAGGTTCGGGCTCTGTTCCATGGGACCCACTAGCCAGGAGAGTTTTGTTACTGCTTCCTAAGTCCAGACTAGAAGAAGAGCAGAGACTCAGGACTCTGGCAGGGAAGCATCAGGAACATACGTGGGTGTTCAGACACCTAACTTAACAAGGTCCTGAGCTATGCTAAAGAGTGATACTGTGACTCTGCATCTCTGGTGGTGGCTTCATTGCCCTTGTGTGGAATGGAATGCATCATGGCTAATCAGCAGTCACTGAGTGACTTTTATGAGCTGGGTGCTACTTGGATGAATGAACTGGTGAGACAGAAGCTGAGGCAGTCACCTGCCAGGGGCTGGTCTGTGAGGAGGTCACCTACCGAGGAGCTGGTCTGTAGAGTGCAGTTTCCTCCCATACTGAGGTGTTCAGAAATGTCTGCCCACACGTACACCACTGAGGTGTTTGACCAGACTCCACAACTTCACTGAGGGTCGCCAGTCTCAAGACCCCGTGCAGTGTGGAGCCCTCACACAGGACAGAGCAGTTTAGTAGAACTCTCTCCTTCTGTGCTAGCAAACACAGCTGAGCCGGAAGAAAGCCAAGTCACAAAACTCATAAACACTTCCTGGGGCTGGGCTCACAAACTAAAGCTTGAAGTAGAGCAAGCCAGACAAGTCTGAAAACCCACAAACACATACCTCGACGCTCAGGCTGTCACTGGCTGGGCAAGCTGGGGGCCCGAAAGGCCTTGGAGCAATGAAGGAGGACATAATTATAAAATGAGGGGTCTGCCTTCTCTCCCTTCTAAACATAATGGGTGTGAATTATGGATTTTTACTGAAAATTGATTTCATTTGTCCTTCAAGAAAAACCAGGCAGTGACCTCTGTGTGCGCTCCTTCCACACATGCTCACAGGATGCTCTCCCTCCATTCAGCCCCGGACATGGAGCTTTTGCTATCTATCAATCGCATTTTGTGTCCTGTACAACCAAGGGCTGGTACCCAGTGCAGGAAATGAGCTTCACAAGCATTAAATGTGTACTAACCTGTGATATGGGAGTTGCCAGAAATATTCTCATTTCTAACTGAGAATATTCATAGAATCTTGAAAGTTTCAGCTTTCCCCTCCTGCACACTTGCGTGTGGGTACCCGCCATGTGGGTATATACACCCACACACAAAATTTCCCTCAATTTCCCCCAACACATGTCTATGGCAAGATTTGTCCATACACAGACCCACACCCACTCCCCCGATTTCCCCTTCATCCCCCCAATATAGAAATATGGGCACCTAGGCATGTGGTACTCCCCCCACCCAGACACACACGGGACTTTCTGACCCCTCAGCACACCCCAGCATGTGTGAACGGGGGACCCAAGGATGTTTATATTCCCACATGTGTACACACGTGTGTGCGTGCACACACACATTCCAGCTCATTCCAACACAGCCGTGACAGGCCTGGGTCTGTTTGCCATTGTTTGTCCTATGCCTCTATCAGGCGTCCAAGCAACTGAGAAGAGGTCATGAGAGGTTTGCTGTCCCATTTTGTAGCCTTTACCCCAAGCCTGAGAGTTGGAGAGGTGGCTTTTTAAAATCCTATGTGGGTGGCAGGGTGGAAAGCAGAGACAAAGGCATTCCTTCCAATCCCCTGACTGGGCTTCACTCGCTCACTAATGAGCACTGTTCTGGACTGTTCGGAGGAGTTCTTTGTTACCCTGTCTGAAACCAGGCTGGGAGGATGGAAGTTCAGCTAAAGAATTTCTGGAAGTCCCATCTCAAGGATCTGCTTCCTCACCTCTTATCCCTCCAATTATTCTAGGCTCAGGCTTCCTGGGGGCAAACTGTGTCCTCCGAAAGCCTGAGTGGGAGGCACCAGCCACCCCAGCAAAGACTAACGTGGGTAGAAATGGAAGAAGATAAAAAATGGGCATTTTTTTATGGGAGGGAAGTTTGATCCACAAGAAAAGGTAGTTTCTTAAAAAAAGAAAAAAGAAACAGTGGTTTATAGAGGATTCTGCTCCCCACCCTAACCGCAGTGAATGTTCTAAAGGGCTCTCTTGGCAACTGCAAAGTGAATACTGTCTTTGCATTGACAATAAGACTGGCTAATGCACAAGTTCATTTTACATTTCCAAGAACCACATGGACTTTGTGTGTTTAAGATACTAAGAAGCCCTGGGTTCTTTCTGTGTGGACTTGGCCAGAAGGAAGGTCTTCTGTTGCACACACACCCCCACCCCCCGCCAAGCCACAGGTTACTCACAGCCTGCCCAGCTCTGTCTGCATCGGGCTTGTAAGCCCCACCCTGCCCCTCACCAGAAGAGCCCTTTCTTCCAAGGACTCCCCTTGTGAAGCCGTGCACCAACGCCAGTGTCTAGTCCACCTTTCAAAGCTCTGTTGGAACTTTTTTTCTGGAATGCCCTTCAGACCTGTTGTATGGGGGTCTGACAATTACGTTCACAAACTCTTCCTAGAAAGTGCTTGGAATGGTGGACTAGGCGTGGCTTCCCAAGGGGAGTACTGCAGAGGTGACCCTAGTGATATTCAGCCAAGAGGTACGTAGCACCTTTTCTAGGATGAGCTCGTGAGCTGTCAGACCTCATGCACTGTGTGCAGGCCATGGTGGAGGCCGATCCTTCAGTTCTGCTGCCTTCGTTTCTAGATCTCTGGCTCCCTTTCCCTCCATACCACTCAGTGAAGGCCGTGGTCTCACTTGCCGAGTGAGGAAACAGCTGTAGCAACATCCCATACTGGTCCTGGAAGAGACACTGTGCTCCCAGATCAAGCCTGTACTCTGCTCACCTGGGAAGAAGTGCTGACACCCTGGCTTTAGCATGGCCAGGGCCTCCCTGCCTACAAGAGGCACTGTCAACACGCGTCACCAGCTCTCAAAGGCCCATGGGGGAGGTGTGATTAGAGCCTGTAAACACCTCAGGCTTCTAGATAAAAGACAACACCTTGAAGTTTTATTGTCTACCTACTCTGTTTCTTAAATTGTTCCAGCTCCCTTCTGTTTTTCTTTTTTTAATACTTAAACTTTATTAGGTATTAATTTCAAAAATGGCCTCCTGGAACTTCAGAGCAGGATTTCATTTAGTGCCTCAGAGAATTTCTTTCCATGACCTGGACTCTCAAAAGACTCTCTCGGTTGGGGCAGTGTTTGGTGGCTCAGTTTGGTTTGATTTAGTAAATTGAACTGCTGACAACTGCCCTGAGAGGTAGGGCTGGACTGGGATATAGGGAAGGTTGTGAACTCAGAGCTAGGCTGCCCGAAGGTTGAATTCTAGCTTGACAGTTCCATATGGGCCCTTGGACAGACTTGATTACCTCTCTGAATCTGTGTTTTGTCACCTGTAAAATGGAGACAACCCCATCGTTCTCACTGGGCAAAGTAATAAAGACACCAGTCTAGGGAGTGGTGGGCAGGAGCTCCAGTCTTAGCATTTGGCCCCTGGAGAAGTGGAGAGGACACCTCTTCCTCAAGTCTGTTTCTCCTCAAGTCTCTTTCCTCAAGTCTGTTTCTCCTCCTTATGTCTAGTCCTAGAGGCTTCCTCATCCCTTTTGGAAAGAATGTCAGCTGGCTAAACCAGAAATTTCTCATCTCAGTTTCCCCTAGAGCTCCTGGGCAACGTTATTCCCCTCCAGCCTCCCTCCAAACCCATCCCCAAGCAGGAGAAGAAAAGAGCTTTCCATTGTTTCTAGACAGAGCACACAAGGGCACTGGCTTGGCTTTGTTGCACCCACTTCAGAAAAGATCAAACTGCAGGCCCCACGAAGTGTCAGTCCTCCAGAGGAGAGCTCCAGGTCCCCGGGAGCAGGGGGAGGCCAGGCAGGGTGGGCTGCTGCTGTCACACAGGGGCCAATGCAGCCAAGACCCACGCAGCTGTCCAAGGTAGAGCCTGCTCACAGGTGCCCTCATCACGCTGGATCCCACCTGGAAGAGTCCCTAGAAGGTTCCCTGGCAGGCACAGCTGTCCTATGTTAGAGAACTGTGCTAAAGGCATCCACACAGGGTCCAGTCCCTCCCTAAGTGACGATTCTTTCTGTCTCTCAGGTTCCCAGAAAGGAGAGCAGATGCAAGAGAGTCCTGAATAGGCACAGTGGAGGTTAACACACTTTAAATTAAGCTTCCTATGCTTAGAAGGGGCCGCAGTTCCCACAAATCCCCTGGAGCATGGAGCTCTGAGGCGGAGGGTTTAGTCCGTTTGTTCCTTCAGAAGTGTGCCTTGGAAGCCAGGAGTTATTTGTTTCGGAAAGGTAAGCGCTCATCAGGTGGGTGGTCTTTGCGTTTTTTGTGGGCTTTGATTCCCTCCCTTTTCTTTTTGGGACCACTGAGGGGTTATTTTTCCTCCTCCCAGTAGTGCTCTGGGGGTTTGGCTGCAAATGCCTCTGTGCTGGGTTTTCCCACAGGCCCCTGCAAAGGCAGCCCAGTTGCCTTCAGAAAGCCCCGGTGGCCCGGTGGGGTGGGGGCTGGAGCTGCAGCTGTGCACCCCCTCCCTTCTGCCGCCAGCTTTGATCAGTTTTTGTGGGGGCTGCCTGCAGTCTGACCTCCCATCTGTAGCATCTCTCAGGTGGAAAGTTCTGTTCAGCCTGTCTGTGGCTTCAAAGGCTCTCCCTCTGTTGGGCTGGGATAAAACTGATTATGGCTCTCATTTTGTTGTGTGATCTCCCAGCAGCCCCCATCTTTCAATGGACAGCTTTGCTTGTTTGGTTGGGCTGGTCTGGCCGAACTCAAACCACCTTTCTGGTTGAGGAAGCACATTGACGTCCGCTCCATCCCAGACAAAGATACTGGGAACACTGAGGCCAGACACCTGGTGACTCAGGATCTGGGGCTGAGCAGGGCAGAGTTGATGAGGGTCAAAGAACTGCCGGAGCCTGTGTGTCTGTGGAAAGGAACACTCAGGCCCACAAAGCTGAGGGAGAGCCAGTGCTTTCTGCTCTAGCTCCTTGCAGGAGTCCCGCATAACAGCTGATGTCACACAGCACCCCATGCCTGTGCCTGGGCCTGAGCCTGGTCTGGGTGTAGGAAAGGGCAAAAGTCCTAAAGTTAAGACTTTGAGTAATTAACTATTTTGAAAAGTAGGCACTAGGCCAGCCAAATTTGGGAAGTTCCTGTTCTGGCCTATTATTTCCAACAGTTGTGGCCTCATAACCTCGGTTCTCAGCCCAACAGGTTAGCGACAGCTACCTTGGTTGCTCCGGGGCCTGCTTCCAGATCCTGCCCCAAATCTGCTGACCCTATGCTTGGGCCTTCCAGCCTTGGTGGCTTGGGTAAAAGGACAAGGGCTGGACAGCCGAGGTGGCTGTCAGCGAGGTTGGGCAGGGGCCGCAGCTGCAGCTTGTCATGATGTGGTGGGGTTAGGCTGCAGTTGCCCTTCGGTTTCCTCATATTTAAAATAAGGGTGGCCAAGGGCAGCAGGAGCGGTCAGGAGAGCATCCTTCTTCCGCAGTCTGATAGCACAGTGCTCTTCCTTCCTTTAGATCATACTCAAAACAACTGTAGTAGAACAATAAGTCCAGGAGGAGGCCACAGGTGGGGTTTATTATGCTGTTGTCCTGTGGCAAAGCCTTGCCTGGCTTTATCTTACATTGAGGTCTGCATGGGAGGAAATCTGGCAGGCCCAGTGCTTGTCTCCCTGTTGCTGACCTCCCTCCAATGCAGAATTCTGGGAGGACAAGGAAGGAACTGCCACACTGGCCATTCCCTGACTGAGCCACGGCAAGGGGGAAATCAGCCCAGCTCTCTCCAAACTCTAAAATGTGACTCTGCAAAAGGCAAAGAGCTAGAGCCCTGGGTTCAGTCCATGGATCTGGACAGGACTCCAGAAAGTGTCACTTTGCCCCAGGAAAGGACTTCATCAGAGCTTTTTACAGCAGGCAGTGTTCTCTCTTCTCATTCCAGCTGGGGGAGTGAGTTATGTCAGGATGTGTCCTCTGTTTGCAGAAGAGCAGGGGACAGATTCAGCAGTGAACTTCTTGCACTGGAGAGGTCACTTGGTCGGGAGTTTCATCTCCTCTCCCAACACAGTTGAGAGCAGAGAGAGGACCTCGGGTTATTATATTATAATATTCCTTCCTGTGCAGTCTGGTAGCTGAAGTGTTAGCAAATTTGGAGGGAAGACCTTCCGACAGGGCCTGGAAACCCCCAGGAGAATGTCTTCTCTATTTGACATGGATCTTTACAGATTAATAAGGGCCTGAGGGAGGAAATACTCCTTGGGGCTGAGAGGAACTTGACTGGTCCTAATTTTGACTACATTTTCCCCTGAACACAGCTGTTTTGCCTTTGTTTGTAGGATCTAACCAGGTCATCACAGCAACTGGGATCTCAATCAATCCATTACTCAACCTCACTGTCAAAGAGAAACTCCAATGTCAGTGTTGTTAGGAAAACCATCCGTGAGTCAATACGTCTTTCTCATTGGGCAGCTGAATGTGAGAGATGCTGGCTCAACTGTCCCTGTGGGGCCTGAGCCTTTTGTAATGCTGTGAATCAAGCATAGAGTAAACCTGGGTTCAAGGTCTGGTTCCATCAGCATTTGACGATTGACCTTGAACAGGTTACATGATCTCAGAGCCTACAGATGAGGACAAGCTTAACAACCTCAAGGATTGTTTTGAGGACTAAATGAGATAATGTATGTGGTGTCCTTAGCACATGATTCAATAAAAAAAAAAAAAATTCTGTACAGTGTGGCCATTATTATCACCACTATTTTAAATAGATGTAAGGGTCAATTCTGAGTGGTGCCCATGGGTGAACAGTGAATCCCACTCTCTCCCATAGAAGTGAATGCATGAGAAACACAAGAGAAATAAATTTGTTAGGGCAAAGCTTAATGAAGTTCACCTGCAACACCAGCAGCAACTCCAGGGATGGAACTTAGCTTTCTGGATGACCAGATTCTATCTCTCTCTCCAGTTACTTCGTCTCTCTGTGCAACCCCACTGTACTAGTTTCTTGGGCTGCAGCAACAAATTGTCATAGAGCCAATGGCATAAAATAATAGATAATTTTTCTTTTATACTTCTGGAGGCCGTAAGTCCAAAATTTTTCTTTTATACTTCTGGAGGCCATAGAGCCAATGGCATAAAAGAATAGATAATTTTTCTTTTATATTTCTGAAGGCCATAAGTCCCTGTCCTCAGGGCTGTACTTCCTCAGAAGACTCTGGGGGAGTTTGCCTCACCTCTTCCAGCTTCTGGTCGCTCCGTGTGGTCCTGGGCTGCTGGCTGTATAACTCCAGTCCCTGCCTCCATGGTCACACTGCCTCCCCTTCTCCCCTGTGTGTCCCTTGTGAGAGAACACTTTCCATTGGATTTAGGGCCCATCTGGCTAATCCAAATGATCTCATCTCAAGTTCCCTAACTATACCTACAAAGACCCTTTACATAGATAAGGCCATATTTACCCATTCCAAGAGTTAGGGCATGCATATATTACTTTGGGGACACTATTCAACCTCCTATATCCACTAACCCTGCAGAATATCCCACTGGATTATGACCAAAAAGTCAAGGTAAGAGCTCATACTTATGGCTGCTGAGAAACATCACCTGTTCTTCACTTGTCCCCAAGAAGGGAGGGTGACCTACAAACGAAAACCTTCCTCTTCATTCTTTATTTATTGCCAGGGAGTGCAATTCTTCCTATCCTGTGAAAAACCAGAACACTTTGCATCCACTGGGAGGCTCAAATCAGTGCCAAGTCCTAGGTCTCTGTCCTGAGCCATATCCATTGGGGTTTCAAAACTTGTTTTGCCCCTTAGGCTTATGAGTGAACTGTGAAGACTAGTCGTGTGGTGAGTCTCATTCTTCTGAAGGCCCCTAGGAAGCTCCATTCTCTCAGTGCTCATGCCCTTCATCTCCTCCTCTTCTCACCAAACTCCTAAGGCCCCACATTCCCAGAAAGGTTCCAGAGCCAACTCCTCTTCATTCTCAAAGGCCTCCTCTGGCCCAGTTCTCCGGCCCTTCCTGTCTTTTCCTCCTTCAACCCCTTATTCAACCACAAAGATCCATGTCTGATAGAAAGAACATTCTCCTAGGACTTCCAGGCCCCTGTCAGGATGGCTTTCCCTCCAAAATTGCTGACACTTCAGCTACCAGACTGCAAGGGAAGGAAGATCATGCTTTCAATCAAATGATACTTACATATCATATAAATTTAACATAGATCTCAGCTTCTATCAAGTGACTTTGGGAAAAAAGCCAGTGTTACGCTTTTTCTCTATGATGAGTCTAATTCCTTGGGGCTCTGCTGGTGGCCTTGCTTTTCCCCTCACAGCTACTATTAATAACTTTGTGTTTGTAGCTTCCTTTTTGAAGGTATTCCTCCTATTTCTGGCTCACAGATGTTGACAAGTAGCATGTGTAGAGGTCAGTCTTCACAAATTCGGGACCTCTGAACACTGGATTGTACACTAACAGTGTTCCTGATATTTACTGGAACCTGGCCAGGGGTGGGAAAGTCACTGGGCCCCATAGTCCTGAGAACAGGGAAATAGCAGGGACTAACTGAACAGAAGTGAAAATGAGATATGGTGGAAGCCCCAGCATATCTTTTTCTTAGCTAAAGAGGAGCACAGCAAAGAGATGGGTAAAGTTTATCATCCTTCAACTTGTTTGCTAAGGGCACACTTTCTCCCCTTTCTCTGTCCATGTGTTTGGGCAAAATTTGTGTCTGCACAAAGAGATGGTGAGTTCAGCGTATGCATGGAATATAGCCCTTTTAGAATCGCCTCGTTGCACTTTAGAATGTGACTCCCAGAAGGATAAAATCTGACCCGAGCTCATACACTGCCAGTTGGAATATAAAATGGTTCAGCCATGTGGAGAAGAGTATGGTAGTTCCTCAAAAAGTTAAAGGAAGAATCACCATATGACCTAGTAAATCCACCCCTAGTTATATACCAAAAATACCTTAAAACAGGAACTCAAATACCGGTACACCAGTGTTCATAGCAGCATAATATTCACAATAGCCAAAGGGTGGAAAGAGCCCAAATGTCTACTGGATGTCTTATGGATAAACAAGAGGTAGTATATCATTACAATGGAGTATTATGCAGCATAAAAAGGCATGAACTGCCCGTATATGCTACAACATGGATGAGTCTGAAAATTGGCTCACGAGAGAAGCCAGACACAAAAGGTCACATGCTATACAATTTCATTTTTACGAAATACGCAGAATAGGTAAATCCACAGAGACAAAGCAGACTGGTAGTTTCCGGGATCTTGAGGAGAAGAGAATGTGGAGCAACTGCCTCCTGGGTGTGGGATTTCCTTTTGGGGTGATGACAACATTTTGGAACTGGAGATAGGTGATAGTTGTACACCACTATGGATGTATAACACTAACTGCCCCTGAATTGTTCACTTTAAAATGGTTAATTTCATGTTATATGAATTTCCCCTCAATAAAAATAAATGTTTAAAAAAGGAGAGAAAGAGTAAAAACAAAATCATTTGTATGTATTCCACGCACACACCCCAACCCCTATTCTATTCTCGTTCCCGTTCCCTGCTCCCTCCCAGGCAGACCTGTGTGTCCATTCTTGGTGCCAGGACCAGATCAGCTCATGGTGCGATCACTTGATCCCACCTCTGAGACACATCCTCTAAAACCCCATGACTAAAGCTGAGTCTACACAGCAGCAACCAAACGTTTTAGCAGACAACAATGGGTGTGGGTGAGAGCACCTTAATATCCAAGCTATTGTTTCCCAATATTTTGTTTCTGTGGCAGTAAAGTGGATTTTGTAGGCAAGATAAACAGGTTTGCACATTTCTGTCCTTAAGAATTTCTGAAGGCTGGGAGAAGAAAAAAAACACAAGTATTAGGACACCTAGAAAAAGATGTTGAAGGCCTGTAAGAAGCCTATTCAGCATGAAACTTTTATTTATCACAGTTATGATGAAAGAAAGTTCATACTCCCATTTTATTTGTTACAACCTCATTTGAGGAGTTTAGAGAGAACTTTTAGTTTTGTACTACTAGAATGGAGAAAAATGCTCATAAGGAGAACTAGAGACATGGAGACTGGCCTGTATTAACTGGGACAATAAGTTGTAGTCCGTTGACAAAACTGTCATTCATTTATGCACATGAACTCCTCAAAGTCATTCATGAGGATTGGAATCAACATCTTCTAAGATATTTTGACCAACTCCCATGAGTCAAAAAGGTTCTTAATGGAACTCATTCACTTGCTTATTATGGAGCAGCCATGTGCCAATAGGCAATGGGCCAGTCCACTGGCTAAAGAAGACCCCATCCCTTCCTTTCAGTGAGAAAGCTAGGATGGGCACACCCAGAGCAGCCTAGCTACACCGCAAGTGCTCAGCAGAGGTACAGAGCCACAGGAGCACCAAGGCTTCACTGCCTCTGGGCCCTCCCAGAGTTGGGGATATTGGAGTCCAGGGTTGAAGAAAGACGAGTAAGAACAGCATCCCTACTGACCCAGAGGCATGAAAACAAATGGCATATCTGGGGAACAGTGCTGCAAGGAGAGAGGAGGTTGTCCGGGCAAGTCAGGGGCAGCCTGGGAAGGGCCTTGCATCTGACCCAATTCTTTCTGCTGACTTTTTCCTTTACATAAGAACAATAGCCAAATATTTATCATATATCATTTCCTTTAATCTTCTCTAAGCCTCTTTTACAGATGATTGCAGTGAGGTTCAGAAAGGTTAAGTGATCACCCCAAATAGGGATGTACACATCACTGGAACATAGAAGGAAATGTCTGTGAATTTCCTTCACAGCAATTACTGCTGCAGGAGAGGGTTGGAAGGACAGGACCAAAAGGACACTGGAGACTTTAAAAGTATTAGCAACATTTCATTTCTCAAACCGGCTTTGGGCACGTGGATACTCTTTGTGCCTTTTTGTATGAAATTTTCACAGTGACTCTCCCACCTGCCAGACTGGTGCATTAGGTCAGCATCTCTGCTGGAAAGGAGGCTGGGTTCTGAGGCTGGGGGCTGCTCTTTAATGCCCCAATGTCTGCTAAGCTTTTCACTGTGCTGAAGGATGAGTTGCTATTTATTCCACTTTGCCAAGGCCTCAGAGACAACACTTTTACAGAAAAAGTGGGACACACAGGTTTGACCCTCCTGGCCCTCTCAGGCAGGAAGTGAATGTGTCCCACCTGGGCATGCAAGGAGGAGGGAGGAGTGGGCTGAGCCTCACTTTGTGTCTTATGTGCCACATGACTGATGGTGCTCTGAGTTCTTTTTAAAGTGAATTTCCCTTCAGTTGCACCATTTGCTTTTTCTGCCAGAGTATCCTGCCCGCTCCGGTGCAGCCCCATGGAGGAGACCCAGGCCCCTCCTTGCCTTCCTGGCGTGCAGAGTTTAAAACAAGAGCCCTCTGCCATCGGACATCCTTACCATTTCCAGCTATTGAGTTTAATCAGGTGTGCCAGGATCTGATTTCAAAGCCAAAAGCAAAGGGACTCGGAGGAATCCTCTCTCCCTGTTGCACTAGTAGAAGACAAAGGGGTCTGAATAAACAGGATGCGCTGAGAGCTGCAGAGAGCACTCCCAGCAAGATGGACGGGCAGGATGCCGGGCTGAAATAAGATGGCCTGTAAACTTGGGCGTTGGCATGCGATGTAATCATGCCCAAGAGAAAAAAGGAGCAGAGCAAGAACAGTGATTCATCTGGCAGCCTTTCTGGATGGTTCTTGATAGACAGTCATGCTCTTTCGGGGCCCAGGGAATGATATAATCCCTGTCCTACTAGAAGATCCCGTTTCTGGTCATTTACCTTACAGGGGAATGTTGATATTTCTAGAAATCAGAGAGAATCCACTATGCCTTGGAGGGCAGATAAGTGGCACTCAGCAATCTAAGGACAAGGCAGAGCTGATGTGGGGTGGAGGTGGAGAAGCCGTGCTGAGTGCAGCCCAGTGTTTGGGTTTTGGGGAATCCATTCATTTCTGTCCTCGCTTCTATCTCTTAGCTCAGACCGACCCCAGGACCCAGGAACTTACATTTATTTAATAAACTCTCCCAATCATTATCTTGATCAGGTTCAAGATTATCTTAAACGTCATTCCAGATAATAGGACGTTTCTTAGGAAGATATAAGCTCAGGGAAAATTTTAGTAATTTCTTCTTCCCACTGACACCATTTTCATATGGCAGAAATCAGAGGCAAACAAAGGTCATCAAAGGCAACAAGGTCATTGGGTGGGAAGCTGCCTGTGCAGACTGCCCCCCTTTTTAATGGCAGCACTTAGTGGTGTTTGTCTCCAGTTCACCATCTTTCAGAGATAGTTTTCTGGTACTTTCAACCAGGGAGTACTTGCAGTATAGCCTATAGGTGCCTCAGACTGTTACATTGACTGGGGGATGCTCCTGGAATTTTTTGGATGAAACTGAAAGGACTGTCCCACACAACTGAAGAACTACCCCAGCCTTTCGCTAATTGAGCAATACTGATGGAATTGGTCACTTCTGATCCTCAACTAAACCCCGTGCTTCTCTGACCTGGAGGTTTTGGACATAAAACTGCAGAAAGAGTCTCTGAGAACAAGTGGTTCTAAAGGCCACTACTGGTTCTAGATGAAATAAAAGCACCCAGAAAATGAAAACCTGCCTGACACCTATACTTCATCAATTGCCTTTAAAGGCAATTCTGAAACAAACTCAAAAGTTCCCAAGAGAAATTCTAACCCAGTTAGTGTTAGAATATTTATGGAGATGCTTCCTCCCAGGGCTAGACTTGTGGGAACTAGAGATTCAGAGATTGCCTTTCAGAATCCGTGAAGTAGATCTGGAGCGTATATTAGGTATTTTTGTCCCTGTGCAGTGTAAATAGCTGGCAGCAATACTTCAGCAATGGCTAAGAAATAAAATTCTAGCTAATAGTGGCCATATGCAAAGCAAAATGAATATACTAGTTCTAAAGAATTTCTAGTTATGTAAAAAAGGCAACATGATTGGGGCTTTACTTTAGTATGGCCAGAGTGGAAACTGACTATAAGGTCCTTCACAGAATTCTAGCTACAATAAATGAATAGACTAGGGCTATTTTGTTTTGTTTTGTTGAAGGGGCAGGGGAGACCAGATATCATCTAGATTTTTCTTAAAGAGAAAGTCTTCATGAGCCCATCATTCTACTCATAAGAAAATGACCTTCACAAAGAATTTAAATTCCATGGAGATTTTGAGCACAAAGCTGCCATGTCTTTCAAAACTTGATTTATGATTCAAAATGAACTGCTGCTAACTCGGATTATCCAGCCAGGAGAGGTGGGAAGGGGGAGATCCATTAATCAAAAGGTAGCAGGAGGCCCTTCCAGGTGAGCCAACTGCAGAAAGGCAAGAAGTGAGTGAGCCCAGGCAGAGAAGGAATACCCCTTCTCTCACTCCTGGTGCAGCCAGAGACCAGTGTGCTTCAGGGAAGCTCAGAGGAGTAGTCTAACCTATATTCTCTCCTAGAGTCAGTGTGACTGGAGCTTGCCCAAGAAGAATTTAAATTTTAGGTCTGATACACACAAGTTGTACAGCATTAAGCAAACTATTCTAAACCAGAGACTTGGGCCCTTCCCAAATGAGGATGATAGTACCTGTCCCAGAGTGTTGTTAGGGAAACAAGTGAGCATTTATTGAACACCCAGTACAAGCCAGGTTTGATGTGAGGTACTGGAGAGACAAGGGTAAAAGATCTGACAGTTTCATTAGCTCACTTATGTAGCACACAGGGCGCAGACACTGCGCATATGCACTTAGCATATAACAGCTGCTCAGTAAATGTTAGTTCCCTTCCTCTTACTAGCTGCACCACTAGGCATCTGCTGTGTGCAAACCCCTGTGTGGGCCCTTAGACCTGACATTATATAGTATGTGATAGCGTCAAAGCTGGTTTCACACCTGAGAGCGAATGTCAGCAGTTTTGGCACTTGCTTGTGGAAAACCAGCAGGGGTGGTGGGAGAGATACTGACCTCATACTTCCTTTAAACTGAAGCAGCTCTTCTTTCATTGGTTTTTTATCCTGGACCTCTAAGAAAGAACCAACAGGGGTGCTTAGGACATATCAACAAACAAACCAAAGACGACCACCCTCTAGAGCTTATGTTGAAGCAGGGAAGACACATGATGAAGGGCAAGACTGTGAGCTGGTTATTAGGCTAAATGGTGTAAGCGCCTTGGGAAAATACCAGGCAGTGTGGAGGTAAGGAGAGGGAGCTGCACCTTTAAACAGGTTACGTCTCATGGAGGAGGTGAGGAGAGGAGGTTAGCAAAAACTTAGAGGTGAGGGAGTCACCCCACTCTCTGGGGGGAGTTGGTGAGGGAGCCAGCTATGGTGCTCTCAGGAAAAGCATTCCAGCACAGGGTTCAGAAGCGCAAAGGTGGAGGTGTCCTTGGGACAGGAGATCGAGGAGACAGGGTGGCTGCAGCAGGTGGGCAGGAAAGGAGCAGGAAGTGACAGGGAAGCAGGTGCTGCTGGACACAGGGGGCTTTATAGACCAGTGGAAGGACTTTGTTTTCAGACTGAGTGAAAAGGAGGTCACTTCATAGAAATGGCATGATCTGCTTTGTGTCTTAAACCTGAGAAGGAGTCATTGCAGTAACCCAGGCGCAGACCTTCCATGAAGGCTAGAAACCCTTTTATCTGCACTGTTGTCCTCATAGGCCCCTTGGGCTTAAAGGTCAGTCAGATTATCTCAGTTCCCATCTGACACCATGGGAAACTGGGACTCAGGGAGAGTCTGGGTGTTCTCTGAGGGTCTAGTGCTGGAAGGCTGTGGACTGGGGAGTGAATTCTTCCAGTTTCCCTGGCTGTTGTGTCTGTGTGAGTTTCTTGTATCCTCAGCATTGTTTGGTGCAGAGAAAAGGTCATCTGGGGCTACTTTGGCTTTTGAAATTAATATTTTATTTATTAAAGTTACACTTTGAAAGAACTCAGTTTCCCCCTAGGCTTTAAAGGTCATCTGTAATTCTTATTATTATTTTAGTGATAAAGCATAGATGGTCAATGAAAGTTTGGGATGATTTCATTTCAAAGATCATTCCTCACCTTATGCTTCAACAATGAACCCAATCCATTCCACTGAGAGAGGATACCTGAGAAGGGTGAGGTCTAGGAGAATAGGTCTTCTCAAGGAGACCACGAGGATATACCTGCAGGGTCCTCTCCATGGTGACTCAGCTCTGGGGAATTTGTAAACTTAACTTGCAAATTTCCACTGCTGTGAAATCCTGTAGTTCTATGGGGGCTGGAATAGCATCCCCTGCTTGATTCAAACTGGCCAATAAGAAAGGTACCTGTGCGTTGGAACTTTTTGACTGGAGATAAAAAGGGAAAGACCAAGCCAGTTGGGGAGCGCGGCCATTTGGAATTCTTCTATGCCGTAAGCTCCCCGCCAGTGAATAAAGCCCTTCCTCTTATAAACATGGTGCTCTTTCTGTCCATTGGGCCTTGTCTTACTGCAACAACGCCTAGTACATATCCTATATCCCACAGAAATCACACCAGAAAGGGGGAGCAGGCACCCTGTTGGGGGCTAGTGGGGAAGTGCAACTTGGCCAGACACTGAGGGGTGACCGGGGCTGGAACTCCAGTCCTCAGAGTCTGTGGGACAGGCTTCCTGGCAGGCACTGGGCTATGGACAGGGGCCGTGGGTAAGGAAATTGGAGAGGTGCCTTAATGAGGAAAAAGAATGCTTCCCCTTTCTCTATATCTTACCTTCCTTTTTATTTTTATGCTGGAGAAATTTGTGACCTCAAAGTTGCAGGCTTGTTTTGCTTCTACCATGTTGATTAGCAGATGTTCAAGGGGCAGTTTTATAGCATAAGGCCCCTCTGAAGAGTCCCTCTCCCCTTCCCATCTAATGTCCTCCTCCTGTTCATGTCAGCCATTTTCTAACTCCTCCCCTCTCTGCTTCGCCTCTCCACATGTCATCTTTCCCTCTGCAGTACTTCATGGGGCTTCCTCCCCTCTCCTTCCTTCTTTGGCCTTGGGAGCTCTCTACCCTGGTCTTCCCTGCATTGTCCCTCATATTCCACACTCTGTTGTTGAATTCAAGGTTCTCAGTACAATAAAGCTTTGGTGATTTGCCCCAATTGAGAAGGAATGTCAACTTAAATTAATGAGGAGTCTGAATAATAGAATTTTAAAGCATAGTTTAGGTGCAAAAGACATCCTTTCTAGTGAGAAGCATTAGCATTTAAAAGCAATAGTAGTTTATGTTGAGAAATGGGGCAATATGTCTTAGAGAACCTTTTAGATTCTTTACCAGAAAGGAACCATTTATAATTAGCATATACTTTTTGGATATCAGTGTTTCTGCTTCTTTCATTTTTAGTGACTATCATCTCTTTTTATTACTGATTTTACCAGACTTCTCTCAGGACCACTCAGTTCCAAATCTTGAGTTCTTTGTGGCAGGGACATTTCCACATTGAAAGTATCTTCAGAAATTTTAATTTTCCATTTCATAAGCAATACATGAATACATTTTCTTTGCAAAAATTAAAACCTTAAAAATAATAATAAATTAAAATTTTATAAATAATAAAATCATTCCTATTATCTCATTTATACCATTTTCTTTAAAGTGGTAACAGTGCATTGCCTATAACTATCCTGCACAAAATTCATTTTTCTGGGGTCCTATCTAAAAGGCAACCATCCACATCCACACCTGTTTATTTGGACCTTGCTTTCTTGAAAAAAATGACTAGTGGCTGATGTAGTTAAAGCCTTCAGCTCTAAAGCAATCAGCATCATATGCCTTGATTCACCCACTTCCTTACCATATCTCTGCCATGTTCCATTCTTAGGTATCTGCCAGGAAAACTCACCAAGTCCAACACATATGGCCAATGGTAATAATTATTAGATCTAAAAAAGGGTATCCAGGTGTTCATTATACTATATTTTCTCTACTTTTCTGAATGCTTAACATTTTCATAATAACAAAGGAGACTGGGTGGTGCAGTGGTTCATGCCTATAATCCTAGAACTCTGGGAGGCTGAGCTGAGTGGATCAACTGAGCTCAGGAGTTCAAGACCAGCCTGAGCAAGAGCAAGGCCCAATCTCTACTAAAAGTAGAAAACCTTGGTAGTTCCAGCTACTTGGGAGGCAGAGGCAAGAGACTCGCTTGAGCCCAGGAATTGAAGGTTGCTGTGAGCTGTGATGCCACTGCGCTCTATCCAGGGTGACAGCTTGAGGCTTTGTGTCAAAAAATAAATAAATAAATAAATAAATAAAAATAGAAAACCTAGCTGCATGTTGTGGCAGGTGCCTATAGTCCCAGCTACTCAGGAGGCTGAGGCAGGAGGATTGCTTGAACCCAGGAGTTTGAAGTTGCTGTGAGCTATGACACCACAGCACTCTACCCCAGGACAACAGAGTGAGATTCTGTCAGGAAGGGAAGAGGAAGGAGGGAAGGAGGGAAGAAAGGAAGGGAAGGAAGGGAAAGAAAGGAAGGAAGGAAGGACCAAATTCTAAGAAAAACAAACAAACAAACAAACAACAACAACAAAAATGACCCTAAGATTCTAGTTACTACTGTGCTTCTCTTCCTCAGGATCCCATCCCTCTACTGGGAAAGACTGTTCTCATTTATAGGGACAGTAACAGAAGTACTGCCTGACGTATCTCTTAGCAATGTGTATACTTTTTCAGGCTCTTCCATACATTCATACATGTTCTTCTCTTACCCTCACAACATTTTGCAGATGAGGAAACCAAGAGGCTTCCTGATGGCAGGTAATGTCACTAGCTCATAGTTTTGGTTTTCTTACCAAGCAGCCAACAAAGTTCGGGTACCTATGTGTATTAACTAATTTTAGCCTTAGCAGCTCTGTGAGTTACATGCATAATTGCTTAAGATTACAAAACTAGTAAATGGTCAATTGCAATATGAACCCAGGCAGTCTACTCATGAGCCTGAACTCACAAATAACTACATTCTCAGGTGATGACATTTAAGATGTCTTTCTAGTATGTAAGAGTCTGGCAGCCTCCAAGTGCATTCAGAATAAATATCTGTGCTTTGGCTTGCACAATATTTTATAATTTTTGAATTTCATGATTTATTTAATGAAAGACTTCACCTGAAAATCCAGATTTCTGGCTTCCCTTGTAAAATCAGAAGTTCTGGTAACATTAGGCCAGCATCCCATAAGACAATAATTGTCTGAAACTGAATACCATTAAAGAAAACATTTTCATATTGCTTGTTAAGGATATTAAGGAAGACTTTACTGAAGAAGAGACACTACCTTAGAGTTTTGCAGTAGCAGGATGAGATGGGCTCAACTCTGATTATAATAAGGAAAAGTGGAAATTCACAGCTAAGGAGTAAGGTGGAGGTCCGTGGATAGAAAATTATTGCCAGGAAACATCCAGGCCGGATTCTGGCTAAATTGACTTGGTGGGATTCTTACTGAAGGCAGGCAAGGGGGATAAGATGTTGAGAGTAGAGGAAGGAGGAATTTGATCAGATACTGAGGGTGATCAAATACCAAGGGTAAAGGATTTTTGCCAAGGTGACTCAGCAGAATTCTTGCTAAAATTGGACAAAGTGAGCCAAGGACAGAGTCTAAGGTCAGGGCCTAATAAGAAAGAGGACTCAGGGGAGCATGACTCAAGTTTGGTCAAGGAGAGTCTTTGTCAATAACTGCTGCCCTTTTATACAAGGCATGCTCTCTCTTATCAGTCCCTGTAACTCCCTATGATTGCACCAGGCCTGTTTTTGAAACTCTGTTCCCTGGATAGCATAAGTATTTGAGTTGGTAAGTCAACTGTAAAAAACCACAATCCCAGAGAAGCAAGATGTATCAATAATTTCTGTACTGGAGCTGTCGACACACCTGGAAAGTCATTTATTCATTCGTCTAACTTTCAGTTCATGTATCCATCTATCCATCTTTCCACTCTTTCTGTCTCATGCATCCTCCCCACCTACCTGCTACACACAGTCATAGCTACATTTTTCGGTCAATAACCGCTTTTCTCCCACTCAGATAAGAAGGGCAGGATCAGTTCTAGACTGAACTGTGTCCTCTCAAAATACATAGGTTGAAGTGCTAACCCCTAATGTTACTGTATTCAGTAACATTTAGAGGTAGAGCCTTTAAAAGGAGGCAAGTAAGGTTCAATGAGTTCATACAGGGAAGGCCCTGATCCACCAGAACTAGTGCCCTTATAAAAAAAGGAAGGAACTCGAGAGGTTCACACACAGAGGAGAACCATGACAGGGCACAGAGAGAAGATGTCCATTTGCAAATCAAGGACAAGGGCCTTAGGACAACCCAAATGGGGGACAACCCAAGGCTGCCACCTTGACCTTGGACTTCCAGCCTCCAGGACTGTGAGAAAATAAACTTCTGTTGTTTGAGCCATGCAGTCTGTGGTATTCCACTATACTAGCAGCCTGAACAGACAAATACAGCAGGAGACAATTTTTTATGTGCCCTTTGTCTTTTCAACCCTTCTTCCCCCTTTTCCTGAATAGGCAATCACCTAACACTCAAGGATATTGAAACAGCCACTAAGAGGAAGTGTCGGTAATCCCAGTAAAGAAGGTCCATGGTTTCTCCAGTGGGGTGAATACCACCGTCAGGATGGGCTGTGAGGGTGGGAAAGGGCTAGTGGGGATGCCACTAAATAATTCTAACAGTTGGGCATTGCCTACAGGAGTAGGGCACCAGCCCCATATGCCAGACGTGGCAGGTTCAAACCCAGCCCCGGCCAGAAAAAAAAAGAATTCTACCAGTGAGATGGACTTGGGCTGCTTCCCTAAACACTGTGTGTGTACTGGAAATAGGAAGCTACTGCTTAAATTTCACAGACTGTGGAGCTGAGGTGTGGGCACGGAAAATATGAGCCAAACCCACAGTAGGTCCGTCCAGCTGGCTGTTGGGTTTAGCAAGACGTTTTTGTCGGAAGATTCTGTGTGCAGCTTAAATAAAGCAAAGGTCAGATTGATTACAGCAAAATTTGCTTCCTCTTCAGTCTGCCTATGTGTTTCCACGAGGTGTTCTAGTTAGAGAGACTCAGGCTATTGACACAAAGATAGGTGGTTTCTGATTTACCCCGGAGGGGCTCAGAGAACTGCGAGAAAGCCAAACCAGCTTCTGCTTCATCTCGTCATCAACTTTCAAGCTGTTATATTGGCAATGACAGTGGGGTTCAAATGATGGTTTGGCATGAGAGAGCAGTCAAACCCCAAATGGGTTCTCTGGCCCCAGAGGACAGCCAATGACAATGGACTTCAACCTCGGGTTCTTAATGGAATGAGCAGGGATCTGGTAGTGATCCCAAGAACCTGACTCTAGAATTCCCCGGCAGGGTTTAAGAACACTGTCAGAGTTACCTTCTTTGTCATCAGAACCTCCTAGGTAAATGCTGCAATTCCAATCAGTGGATGAAAGAGTTAGTCACAAGAGAAATTGTACCAATCACGTTATCAACATTGACATATTCAGAGCTCAGGCAAGGGCAAGGAAACACAGACTTATTCGGATTTGCCTCTATTTTACTCCTAGCTTTGTGTCCACTAAAAAGGATGTGAAAATACTGAAATTTGAATGCAGATGGTTTAGGTTTAGCTTTCAGCCATCAGATGAGATATAAAGGTAATGGTATTTTAAAAATAAAGGGCAAAGTCTTAGTATCATAATTCCATTTTTCCCTTAGTCCTCTGGTTGATGTGTGAATTCAGACAAAGCATGATTTTTGACTCAACTGAAATAGGGCCAATACCACACATGACTAATCTTAAAAAAAAAAAAATCATGACAGTTTGTGAATAACTTCTAACGAAGAGCTTTGAGTATCTTGGGAAAACACAATTGGCAAAAACTTGATCTAGGCTGAGAGATGGAGACTAGGGATGCTTGCAGGGCTCAGAGGAGGAGCTGGGGGTTAGTGAAGAAAGAATATCTTGTTTGCTCAGACAGGGTCCATCAATGGAAGTTTCTCTTGTTTCATATGATGTCTGCATTGGAATTGTCCCCAAAGACTAGGAGGAAGAAAGGCACCTGAGTCTTATAGTGGGGACAGAATTTTCTTTAGCTAAGAGAGGATTTTACTTCCTTTTCTCCTTCTGTACCACATCTTCCCCAACCTTCCTAATGTCCTTACATAAATTTCAGCAGCTCTTCCTTCCGACTTACTAGACTTATACTTCTGTGATGGACACTTCAATGGGGTGAGAAGTAGGAGACTGAAGTCAAGGGTTGGGGGATGGTTTGGCTATGACAGACTGTGAGGAAGTCAGGTCTACAGTGATGAGAAGGGAAGTAAAAAGCAAAGGAGAGAATGGATATGATGGCTGCAGTCCAGTTCAAGGGTATAAGAACACACTGAAGTTCTTCACGGTCTTGCCCTTTCACAGCCCCTCTCCTGGAAGAAGCCTTGCCCATTCCTTTTGCTGCTCAGGCAGCCATGTTTTTAGAGACTTCCTTAGCCCACAACCAATTGGCTAGTTAGTGACCAATGTCTGAGACAAAACACTAAGATGAGCCAGGGTCAATCGGATTCTCTTAGGAATTTTAACTAAGGTAAAAAGCCAATAGGAACTGAAAGGCTGAGCAGTAGGGAAAGACACCAGGATAGGCATAGGCATAGCAGTAGGGAAAGCCATAGGCAGATCAAAGTCTTGAGCAAGCAGGACCTCAGTATGAAGGACAATTCTGTTGGAGAGATTAGCTTTGGGCAGACAGGCAGAGAAAAGCAGAGACACCAGGATAATGAATTCCCAGGCTGTCTCTCTTCCTATAGGCTTTCCAATTCCGTAATCCCCAAATCCTCACTGACACCTGTTGTCTTTCACCAGAATAACTAAGACTCTTTGTCCCAATGAAAACAGCCCAACTATAACTGAATTTCTATCTGAAGACATTTGCTTTGGGAAGAATGAGTAGGCTGGCTCTTGGCAGGCATGGCCTGCCAATAGTTCACTTGGAAGCAGCTTGTGTACCTGAGATTAGGTTTTAGGCAGCAGGTGGTGGCCAAGTTTATCCCTTTGTTTTGATGTCAGGACAGGCCGGGACTATGCTTGAGTCCTGAAGAAAGGAAGTCTGGGCATTTAGAAAGAACTGGTTTGGTTTGAGAGAGTCCCCTTTAAGTCATTAAAATCCAGGCTCATAGATCTCTATGAGGAAAGCTTTAAAACCACAATTTTTCCCCCTGGTTAAAAGGAACAAAGAGGTTCAGCAGCCATATTGGTTCACCAACCACAGCTCATGAATCATTTCTCATGTCTGATTTCAGGGCTCAGGAGGGCTAAAGTGGAAGGAAACAAAAAGCAGCCCATGTTGACGTGGGATCTCATCTCTATGTCCACAACTTCTTGGAAGTGTCCTCCAGCAAGGCTGCCATCAGCACTTGACTGAAAACACATGGAGGCAGCCCACTCAGAGCAGGAACTCATTAGTGGAAGAATAATAAGAAAAGTTTTTGGTTCTCTCTCTTCTATCTATGTCAAGGAAAGATGCTTTCTGGAAAAGTCACAGGGCTTAGAAGAAATTTGCATCATGTCTGGGAAGGGAAGTGCAAGGGAATGTTTCTTAAAGCCTTTTTACATACTGGTTCCAGGCCACTCAAGCCTAGTTGTCTTATCTGAAATGAGGTGTTGAGATCAGGCCATGGCTCCGTTTAACCCACTATCCCTTTCCAGGGTTATCAGAGTCTAGTAGCTCTGAGGGAAAAGCACCCAGAGTGAAGTGGTCTTTCCTGGGCACTCCTCTGTTTCAACAATGTCACCTGTGGTCTAAAATGGGCTACATTCCCTTCCTCGAGATTACCCATAGATCTCTGCTATATGCCAGGTAACACAAGGGAAAGGTATATGTAAGGAGTGAATATGAAAGAAGGAAAGAGTTGCAAGTCTGCTGAGCATAGCAGTATGAGACAGACATTTCAAATGTCATTAATATATATCCCCTTCCCTTCCACATATAAGGGAATTTTGTACTTTCCTCCCTCTTTCCTCTTTCCCCTTCCCTTCCCTTCCTTCCCTTTCTTTCCTTCCTTCCTTTTTTTTTTTTTTTTGAGACAGTCTTCCTATGTCACCCTCGGTAGAGTGCCATGGAGTCACACCTCACGGTAACCTCAAACTCTTAGGCTTAAGCAATTTTCTTGCCTCAGCCTCTCAAGTAGCTGGGAGTATAGCCACCCATCACAATGCCTGGCTATTTTGTTGTTGTAGTTGTCATTGTTGTTTAGCTGGCCCAGGCCAGGTTTGAACCCGCCAGCCCTGGTGTACGCAGCTGGCACTATCACCACTGAGCTATGAGTGCCAAGCCTCTTTTTTCTCTTCTTTTCCCTTCCCCTTTCCCTTCCCTTCCCCTCCCTTCCTTCCAAGTCTCACTCTATTGCTCCAGGGTAGAGGGCCATGGGATCATAGCTTACAGCAACCTCAAACTCCTGGGCTTAAGAGATCCTCCTGCCTGAGCCTTCCAAGTAGGTAGGACTACAAGTACTCGTCATAATGCCCTGGCTAGTTTTTCTATTTTTAGTAGAGATGGGGTCTCACTCTTGCTCTGGTGGGTCTTGAACTCCTGAGCTCAGGTGATCCTCCTGTCTTGGCCTCCCAGAGTGCTAGGATTATAGATGTGAACCACTGTGCCTGGCCAATCTGTGTCATTTCTTGAAGGAAGAACTTAACTACTAGTGCTCAATCTCTCTCTTTTTCTCCCTCTCCTACTTCCTCCACCCCACTCTTCCCCTATTGTGGGGATTCTGGAAGTGCCTGTTGATACTCAAGGGCAGTACTGAGTCTTCACATGGCAGGGAGCTTGTCTGGAGAGTCTCAGACAAGCACAGACTTTGTTTTAAGTCACTGAAACTTTGGGGGTTGTTAGGCAGCAACACCAAATTTGCCCTGTCTTGGACCCAGTGATTTATTGGTTTTCTCTCATCCCAGATTTATTTATATAAAGTTCTAGACAATTTGTGCTCTACCCAAATCCTGTTTTCACTGAAATTCAGAGACTTAGGCTGTGTTTTCTCTCCTACACACTTAGGATGTTCAGACAAGAAGTGTAACGAGCACCTTCCTTCCATTATAGCAAAAGAGGCCTCTCTGAATTCTGGAATGGAATAAAGTCCTTCCACAGCTATAGAACAAAAGTGATGATGATGATATTAAAACCAAAGCTTGGGGGAAAAATGACCCTTTTAAATGGTTCTAAGGCCATAGTTTTTAGGCCAGAATCAGATAATTTGTATTTCTTCCTTGCCTTCACCCATTTTTCCTCCATTACCTAGTCCTTATCCTCCATTTCCAGAGTTCTCATTTGGTAACCCTGGTTTTTGCTGGATAATCTTTAACAGTCTTGACTCTGAACAGTGACTTTGCTTTGTTCAAAACACACGACATAAAAGACATTTAGCTTGTCTGGGTTAATCGAGAAATGTTCACTCTGTAGGCTGACAGGGACCACACCTTTCTGAATCTTCACCAGAACTGCAGTACCTCAATTAGGGAGACAAACCTGGACTTTGCTCCCAACATGTATGTACATATATACACACATCTAAAAAGAATCCCTGAACTGCATTATTAATTACTAATACTTCCAGTAAAAGTAATTAAAAATAAAAGATGCCTCATTAGCATCTCATGGGTGGTACCAGCTTAGCAGATTTTCATCTCCCAGGGAAGATGCCCACCTGTGTCTTTCTTGTGCACATTTCCCGGGGGTAGGTCTCCTAATCTTGAATAATGGTAAGAAGAGAAGATGGCAGTGATGAAGCCTGTACTATATGCTCAGCATCACTGCCCAGGCCTTCCACAGCCACTGCTCAGAGTTAGGAGATCAAACCACCAGATTTTCTTTTGGTGATTCTTTTATTTGGAAAATATTCACTAAGTTCCCATACTATTGTGTGAATAGTGTTGTGCTGAGTACTTTTGCAAATTCAGGATGAGTAAGAAATATTTATGATAGCTGGGAACAGAAATATAACATGGGTAAGGGGTGAGAGAAGGAATGAGACTGCCTGGGTTCAGATCCACACTCCATCCTTTCCCGTGAAAGACTGTACATTCTAAGCTTCAGTTCCTCATTTGTAAGGATAGAACGACACAAAGTCCTACCTTATATGATTGTTAGAAGGGTTAGACAAGCTCATTAGTACAAAGTGTGTGTCAGACATGTAGTATGTATCTGTGTGCACAGGGGTGCTTAGAACCTGTCCCTGCAGCCTGGTTTGTGGTGAAAAGTCTGGTGGGCCCTGGGTGGAGAGTACGATTTATTTGCCATTTAATCACAGGGCACAGGGTACCATCTCAGTGTCTCCTGGGGTTGAAAATGTAGTTTCAAGGAGGAGGCCACTTCATCTTTGACATTTGAGATTGGGATTATGTCCTCCTCTTACTTTTTGTCAAACATTTTTGAGTGATCCATTTTAATGTGTGAACCATTTCGCTTTTTCTTGGTAGACAGAGTAAAGAGAGACCAAATTGAGAGTTACAGAGAAAAAAATGACATCTTGCCCAATGTAGGGCAGAAAAAGTAGTACCTTTTCCTCACTCCAATTGCAAGGTTCACAGCTGAGATATCTATAACAAAAGATATACATTTTTTGAAGCCAAAAGTACCTATTAAGTGGCTCAGAACCCAAACCAATAAGCCTTTTCTGACTTAACTGTGTACAAAAGAAACATTCTCAAAAGATGCAAAGAGAAGCATCCCTCCCAGATCCAGAACCGGTTTCCAAGATAGCCAAAAGAAAAGAAAGATGCAGGTAACTACCCTCTCTAAGAGCTGGCAACAGTTGTTATGATAGCTGCAAATGGGGTGAAACTCACATTTCTTTCTGGCCACATTCTTGGGGCCCCCTACATGAAATTGGGCACCTGCATACACAAAACTGACAAGTTGTGTACCCAGACAGGCAGAAAGTCGAGCTAAGTTATCAGCATACCAATTGACACAAACAAGGAAGGCAATAGCTGCCCCTGGGAGAGAAAGGGTCAATAACAAATTGGAATCCTGAAACCAAGTTTATCCGGATAGTCACAGTACAGACTAATGTTTTGCTTCTGCTATTCTGAATTTGGGACGGAAGGGATAAGGAGAAATTTTTACTCTCCTTTCTTGACTGAGCACTACAGATAGCGATCTCATTAATAAACCCAACTGGGGTCTGCCCACCCAGCTCAATAAAGCCAGACACTGACACCGAGATTTGCAGCGAAAGAAAAAAGCACTTATTGCATGTGCCAAGCAAGGAGAATGGGTGGTCAAGATCCGAACCCCCACAAAGTTCACAAGCCAGGGCGTTTTTAAAAAAGGCAGGGGTACATTTTAGGAAAGCAGAAGTTGCCAACAAAACTGTAAATCAATACATAGAAGTATACATTGCTTTGGCCCCAAAGGTGAGCTATCTTGAAGCTGCAGCTTACAGATCATAGGTGGATTCAGAGACTCTATGATTAGCAACTGGTTAAGAAAGCAAAGCCAAGGCAAAACTTGGGGTCAGCAGAAAAGAACATTCAGGTTTGGCCCTTGAGGTGACTCTGTCTGAGCCCCTCAGGAAGAAATTTAGAGCAGAGAATAGAGATGAGAGTTCAGTCCTCAGCTCCCCCTGATCTACAGGATAGTGGTCAGCATTTTCCATCTGGTGGGGCTTCTGAGGAACTCAAGAACATATGTTAAGATGTTATCTTTACTTTCTATAGGGAACAAACGCCTTGTGACTCTGCCTGCTTGGGAGACTCTTGTTATCATCTTATTGTGTATCAGGTTGCTCGTTTACTCTTCAAAGCTAGCTAGGTGCTTGGAATTTCCCTTAATGGGCCTCAAGACTTTTCCTTTATTCAGGCTTGCCTGGTCCCTAAGAGGGGTCCCTGCTCCATCTCAGTTTGGGACAGCTGACACTGGTAAGAATTCTTATTTCACTGGCTTTTTGTCAGTTGTCCCCAGATCTCATCCACAGGCTCCAGAATGAGTGGAGTGTCTCAGCCATCCTGAGTTAAGTGCTATAAACTAACTGCAGGGGAGAAAAAGTGGGATCTTTTCCTTACCTATTGGAAGGTTCCTGGCTAGGGCCCTGTAGC
Source organism: Perodicticus potto (assembly GCA_963574655.1). Taxonomy (NCBI): domain Eukaryota; kingdom Metazoa; phylum Chordata; class Mammalia; order Primates; family Lorisidae; genus Perodicticus; species Perodicticus potto. Next base: position 17,442 of record CAUYRH010130746.1, on the reverse strand, counting down.
ACAAGAAGAGAATAGTATAATAATTTAAAATTTAAATGACATGGGAGCCTTTAGAAAGGAAGACCCAAAGAAGCAGGAAAACCTGTGTGAGTAGACAGTTGGGTATAAATGTGATTGGAGGACAAAAATGTATGATCTAATGGGAATAAACTGGGGGGAACTTAGCCAGGCCTATCTGTTCTATTTATTCTCTCTTTGTACCTGTGTCTTCAGAAATAAGGCTATTCCTTTCCTCTGGGTGCAGAGTTAGCACTTTAGGAATGAAGGTTTTATGATTTTTTTCAGGAAAAAAGAGGGAGGGGAAGGTGATAGTGACCTTTCTGCTTCTGCTGTCTTCTCAAATGTCATACCTTGGGGTAGTGTGTACTGAATCCCACCAATAGTTTCTCAAATAATCTCTTGATGTTTGAAATTAGTCAATTCATGACATAAGAATTCAAAGGAAAAGTACATTTAATCAGTCGCAAAAACTCACCTTGATTTTCACAAACATTTTATTGAATACCACAAGTTCTCAAAATGTGCCCTACTCAGAGAAGACACATGGCCAATGCCTGGAACGTCTGCTTTCCAGCTCTTCCAGGTCCACCCAGATCCCCCTTGCCACATGCCACCAGCACACTTGCTGCTCCCTAGGAACACCTCCCCTGATCCATGCAGATGAGTAAGATGATTTTCCTTTTGCCCTTGCTTGTGATCCTGCTTCATGTCATAGGTAGTAGTTTATGAGTCTTTTCCCATTCCTTGTAATACATTTCTTGAGGGTGGGCATACATCCTATTGTTTTCTCATTTTGCTTTGGTATATACTCAACAAATACTACATACTGAATTGTTAAAGGACTCAGGTATTCAGAATAGGAATCTGTACCTACTTTGTGCAAAGCACTCTTTTGGGGACTAACAGGGGACATGAAATAGGGTAAGGCTTAATTCGAGATCCTAAGGTACTTAAAACATTTTATTATTATTATTATTTTTCGAGGCAGAGTTTTACTCTCTTGCCCAGGCTACAGTGCTCTGGCTTCAACCTCGCTCATGCCAACCTTGAACTCCTGGGTTTAAGCTATCCTTATGCTTCAGCTTCCCGAGTAACTGCGACTATAGGCACCTACCACAACACCTGGCTAATTTTGTCATTTTTAGTAGATTCTGAATCTTGCCCTTGCTCTGGCAGGTCTCAAACTCCTGAGCCCAAGTGATCCTACTGCCTTGGCCTCCCAGAGTGCTAGGATTATAGGTGTAAGCCACCAGGCCCTGTCTACTTAAAATCTTCTGAAAAGGGAGCAGGTAGAAAGTGATTCTTCAGAGGACAGCTTGAGGTCACTAATAACCTGGATGAGGGGTCATAGGCCAAAGGCTGAAAAGATTTAATTCCTGGCTTTGAAGGGGCTGAAGCCCTTAGACCTTGTACTGAGCCCAGCCTGATGCTTCAGTTAAAAACTTCATGGCATGGCTCGGCGCCTGTGGCTCAATGGGAAGGGTTCGAATCCAGCCCGGGCCCGCCAAACAACAATGGTGGCTGCAACCAAAAAATGACCGGGCGTTGTGGCAGGCGCCTGTAGTCCCAGCTACTTGGGAGGCGGAGGCAAGAGACTCGTTTGAGCCCAGGAATTGGAGGTTGCTGTGAGCTGTGATGCCACAGCACTCTATCCAGGGTGACAGCTTGAGGCTCTGTCTCAAAAAAAAAAAAAACAAAAAAAACTTCATGGCAGTAGGAATGGGTGGGCTGAGTGTTCTACTAGAAATGACTAAATTATCATATGGGTCAGCAATTGATTTATTTGCTAATTGACTGGCCCAGCTTTGGGCTTTAAATCTAAAGAAATCATTTCATCCTTTATTAAATTCTGCATGAATCTCTCTCTTTGTTCCACTGGGCTATACACAATATACCAATGAAACTTGAATTTACACTACAATAGTAATGCCACTAATGGCCTTCAAATGCCATTAATACCATACATGCTCTACTTCTTGGTGGGATCTGAACCTGTCAGTGAATTCTGAGCCCATTGGCCTCCCCCTGGCATAGGACAGGCCCCCATGCTGATGCCCACCCCCAGACTCCCCCATCATTCCATTTCATTTGTGAATCAGTTACTCTTTGGCAACTCCAATTCCTTTACACCTACTCTTTTTATTTGGTAGACAATACTTTATTCGGAAATGTTCCCTCTTGTAATTACAAATCTTGTTAGTCATCCTCCTCCTCTCCCCAGGGGGATTGTGGGCTTTAATTAATTAATGTGGTTAAACCGCTTTGAGGTGCCTGGTTGAAAGGTGCTATGTAAGTGCAAATTATTATTATTATGGCTGTTGACATCCCATGGTGGTAAAGCCCTCAGTCCTACACATCTAGAGACTTGAACAAAGGCTTCTTCATCCTCACCTTCCCTGCTAGGTCTGAAATCACTGGCTCAATGGTCCAGGAGCAAATCTGTTACCATCTCAACAGCAATCAACTAATTAATCCCCATTATGGTGGCTTCCTGTTTCCTTCTTCCAAGCAGCATGGTCCTGTTTTATTTCACAAATCACGCCCCCATCAGCTCTACACAAAGGTCACAGTCTCCCTATGGCTTTTGTTGGCCTAAAAGGAGAAAAAGAGAGAGAAAGTTTGGAAAAAAATGTCATGAAATGGACTAACTTCCCCCCAGCAATTTAATGAAACTTTCCCTGCAGCAGGGGCCTCTTCCACAGCTACTGTCCACAGAGCCAGCTGCCTTGCAGACTAGGGATACCGAGAAACCCAGCAGAGGTGTGGGGTGAGGTCTTGCACCCCTGGCTTGGTGGTTATAGATGTCTGGCTGCACTGGGTGGGAAGAGGTCATGCATAGAAGCAGGCGCCCCTCTTAGACTTTCTCTACTACTCCCAAGTTTCCCCTGAGAAAGCCAGCTGACATCTGTAGCCAGGAAGGGCTCACAAAGGCAGGGAACATGATTTAGATGTTTTGCTGCACCTAGTGCGCCACAGCCTTTAACAAATGCCCAGCACTTCCACAATGATGGCAGCCATTGAAAGCAGCCCTGGGGGGAGACGTGGCCTCTCACAGGGACACTGCTGACCAAAACGCTCCTTACAAGGCTGTGCCTCAGACCCTTTGTTAGGGTGGATGTGGGCAAGCCTCAGGGGGTCATGTCTTCCTTGGCCTTCATTCATTCTCCCTTTTGAAGGGCTCCTTCAGGACATTGGTCAGTCTCTGTGGGAAATGATTTGGATAGCAACAAAAGAACTGGGCTCTTTGAGGGGCCTTCAGAATTCAGCAAACATCTGGACATGGAAGGCCAGGTTCTCAAGCAGCCTAGCTGGGGAGATGTGAAAAAAGAGAAAGTGCTGGGTGTGCAACGTCAGCTCTTAGTTCTGTGGCGACATTTGTTGTAGGAAGACACAGACGCCCCAGTAGGTAGATAGTAAGATTTTTCAAAAGCTCCCGTATTCGTCAGTTTTTGTGAGCACAGTTTACTGTTTGTCAGTTCTCATGGCATGTGTGAGGAAATAAGTTTCACATGCCTTGCGAACAGCGTGTGATAGATGTTCTGATTCTGTGTGTACTACGAATGACCCAAGGTTGCATAAGCCTGTCCTGGCAGTCATTGTTAAGCATTTCTGTTATTCTTGAGGTTTATAAAGCACTTACTCGACAAGGTGACTTACTGGATCCTCATCATGAGCACATTATAATTGATGGAAAAATTAAGCACTAAGAAGCTAAGTGGTTTACACTTCATCACACAGTGAAATTCAGCATCTGAACTCTTGACTCTCAATGTTCCCTTTATTGTTGAGTGGATCCATTTAGAACACATTAGTCAGCATGATCCAACACTCGCCACTAATCAGCATTCCCCAGTGTCCCCAAATTTACCCTCCAACAGCAAAAGAAACTGGCCTCTGTCAAGAGACAATGGAATATGGTTTTCATCAGTATTCACGAGCTGATGTCCAGTTCAAATCCCTCATGCTCTCAGGGCCTTCCTTCATCATCCACGTTGAAATAAGTCTACACCCTTTATCTTTCCATAGCACGTAGTTTTAATTTCATTAATAGGTGATCTCAGTTTGCTTTAGAGTAAACTTATTTAACTACATCTCTTGTGACTAGATTTTGAACTACTAAAAGAAAGGGACTTCTTTCGTCAGCTTTATATTCCCTGAGCCCCAAGCACCCATGCTTTGCGAGCAATAGATGCTCAACAAATACTCGTTGAACCGAGCTTACTGAAATGGAGCTTAAGTCACATTCCAGAAAGAACATCGGGTCCTTCTGGAAGAGATTTTCAAAGAAAATCAGCAACCTGAGTTGATTTAACATATTTTGGTATTATTGTTACCTGCGCATTTTCACAAATACCAATTGTTAGCTCTCCAAAGATGGCTTTCAAGTTCTACAAGGGGGGTAAATCCAGTCTAACTGTAGCTAGCCTTGGGATAAAGTTTTTCTCTAACATTTTGTTCCATGTTAAAAAGAAAAAACAAAGTGGAAACAGGAAAAAATATTTCAGAAAAAAAATGTCTCCTAGTAGCCCTCTGAATTGCATACTGCATGACAGCAAAATATACCCTGAATTTTCTGCCTGAGGAGATTCTGTTTGGGGTAGGGAGAACAAGGTTTCTGGGTGCTGATCCTCGGTAAAGTAAACAACGTGAAATCCTAGTCCTCTGCCCTAGACTTGGGAACCAAAGACAATTCTGATGGTATTTTTAACATACACAATATGTATGTTGCATTTGAAGAGTGTAACTCTATTATTTAACAAGCCCAGCCCTTGGGTGTGTTTTATTGCACTCTGGGGCCTAATCTCTGTAACTGGGCTCCTCAGCAAGGGCTGTGTCACTGAATATTCATTCTTTTTCTCATGACAATAGAACTCCCAAAGTTTAGCTGGGGACATGGCCACCCAGGGATTAATGACAACATTTCAGTCTTTCTTGCCATATGTCTATGGACTGGCCAACATCAAAGCAGAAATAATGTGTGTAATTTCTTCTGGTTAATGTCCTTAAAGAAGTGGGTGCTGTCCCTCTCCCACCACTTTCTGTCCCACAGATGTCCTGCTACCTGGACGGAGGGCATGATGCTCAGTCATTCTAGACTGTGACAACAATGGTGATACCTTATGGATGATGGCATGACAAGCCAGCAGCCTGGGTCCCTGGACAAACATGTGGAAGTGAGCTGCCACACCAGCTCAGGACCTGAGGTAACTAGAAGAGGAAGCAGTAAACCTCTACCTGTACACCACTGTGAGTTTAGGCCATGGTTACACCCAGCTAAACTTACAACCGAATTATACTCTAGGAGTGCCTTGAAAAATCATGATATCCTGAGAGGCCGATGCAGGTGGATCTCCTGAGCTCAGGAGTTTGAGACCAGCCTGAGCAAGAGTGAGACCCTGTCTCTACTAAAAATAGAACAACTAGCTGGGTGTTGTGGTGAGCACTTATGGTTCCAGCTACTAGGGAGGCTGGGACAAGAGGATCACCTGAGCCCAAGAGTTTGAGGTTGCTGTGAGCTATGGTGCCACAGCATTCTACCAAGGGCAACAAAGCAAGATTATGTCTCAAAAAAAAAAAAAAAGAGGGGGAGAGAGAGAGAGAGAGACATTATGTCATGTGACATCCATTTTAGCTTAGAATTTCAAGATTCAATCAAGAGAACCCTGAAGCCTGAGAGATAAGTTGCTACAAAAGTTGGCAGGATGGAAGATAATGGAGCTCAAACCCATTTCTTTCTTTCTTTCTTTTTTTTTTTTTTTTGGAGACAGAGACTCATTTTGTCACTCTTGGTAGAGTGCTGTGGCATCATAGCTCACAGCAACCTCAAACTCATGGACTTAAGAGATCTTCTTGCCTCAGCCTCCCAAGTAGCTGGGACTACAAGCACCTGACACAATGCCCAGCTATTTTTTTAGAGATGGGGTCTCGCTCTTGCTCAGACTGGTCATGAACTCCTGAGCTCAAACAATCCACCCGCCTCAGAGTGTACAGGATTACAGGCATGAGCCACCATGCCCAGCCTCATCCCAATTGCTGATTTCTAAAATCTTAGGAGCCAAGGCTGTTTGGGAAGGGCTACAAACCCAATTTTGAGGCAGAGAACATTACTTTACTTTTCTGGAACTCAGCTCCTTCACCTAGAAATCAGGGTGATATACAAAACTAAAAGTTTGCTTTCTGGGAACAAGTTAACTTTAGGAGGAATAAAGAAATGTTTATCAGTTAATCATCTAAGTATATATGTAAAGCATAGGCACTGTGTAGAAGGTCCCGCTGGAGTAATGGAAAGCTGACACTCCAGTGGCAGAGGCAAGAGGCATCCATGAAGAATGCCTGCGAAGATTGCCCATGGGAACACAGCAGACTTACACATGTAATCACACTCAACAGTGTGGAAAGGACTGTGAGTTAGTAAACCTCCTTGGAGAGCAATTTGGGAAGACATAGCAGAGATAAAAATGTACATAGCTTCTGACCAATCATTCTGTTTTTGGTATATATCTGGAGAAGCCTGCATAATGAGAAACACATGTGACTGAATTCAGTTACAAATAATCAAAATTTCCATAATTAGTGGATAACATATGGTACATTCATACAGTGGATGTGGAGACCTGCAGTAAAGTAAAAGACCATGATCTACACCTATCAAGTCTATCAATAAAGCTATATTGCAGTAACAGAGTGCTAAGTGACAAAAGCAAGTTGTAAAATAATGTGCATAATAAATCAGGTATGCAAATTTAAGAGTGCACTCAAAATAAGTCATTAAGTATGAATTCACATATACGTAGAAAAGTTTTTAAGAACAGAGGGGAAGGATGTATACCAAACCCAGGAGACCTTTTACTTCTGGGGAGGGAGGAGTGCAGGATGAGGAGAAAGTTTTGAAGTTAGTCTTGTTTTATTCCTGTAATAATAATTAAAAAAATCTGAAACAAATGAGACAAAATTTATCATTTATTAGATTCGTGGGTTTTCTTTTATGATTTTCTGTACTGTTCTGTATTAAAAATAGTTTTCCACCTTGACAAAATCTCTCTTTGAGGCCAATAGCCAGAGGAAAGGAAGTGAACCTTGCAGAGGGCAGGTGTGGGGAAGTGCTGGGCGCAAGGGCTATAAAGTGGGTGTTACAAGAGAAGAGCAAGGCCAGAGGGGTGCCTTCCTTCCTTTCAGCCTGGGAAGCCCCACAATAAGAGACGGGCAGGAGGAGTGAAGGACAAGGCCTTCGCCCGGATGAACTTTCTGAAAAGGCAGTGGCACCTGGCAAGCTGGGACAATATGACAGCCCTATTTTGCCCTCTTCCCCGTGACCTCTGGGAAAGAGGTTCAGTCTCTCTGCTCCATTGAATTCGAGGGCTCTTTGCCCAGGTTCCCCCAAGAATGCCAGGCTATGCCAGGTATGTGGGTTGTATTTACCACGCAGACACCACTATACCTGGATGGAAACAGACTGAGAATCTTCTGGGTCACTTTGAGTCCATCAGGCATAAAACATTTCCATGGGTTACTGATTGAAACGGAAATCTGATGGACTCAGATGGTGGTATTTGAGAGAAAAGAATTTTTCAATAAATCCTCTAGTTGGCTTGGTGTTTAAAAAAATGGGGTGGAAGAATTTTACCAAAGTTTGTGACAAATAGAAGAGATTAATGCCTCTCCCGATGCTTCAAAAGGCAACCAAACCGACCATTCTTGACAGTAAAAGCAAAGCAAGAAAGATGAGGCACCAAGTTTCCAGCTCTAAAAAAAAATTCATTGTTTTCTGTTTTCTTAAGGGTCCCCACATTAAATGGTTGAAGAAAAAGGAAACCAGGCTCGGCGCCTGTAGCACAGTGGTTATGGCACCTGCCACATATACTGAGGCTGGAGGGTTCGAACCCGGCCTGGGCCTGCTAAACAACGACAGCTGCAACAAAAAATAACTGGACATTGTGGCGGGCACCTGTAGTCCCAGCTGCTTGGGAGGCTGAGTCAAGAGAATCACTTGAGCCCAAGGGTTGGAGGTTGCTGTGAGCTGTGATGCTACAGCACTCTACCGAGGGCAGCATAGTGAGATTCTTGTCTCACACCCCCCCCCAAAAAGGAAACCAGTTGTTTCCAGCAGTTTCTCTGTACCTATCTTAGGGTGCTACTGCTCATTAAAACCTAAACTAGTAGAGGATAGCACCAGAATCCAAACTCATCCCACCATATCTGGTCTTGGTTTTGTGAAAACATATTCTGTCCTTTTCAAAACAACCTGGCTTTTCTTTTTCAAATGCTCCCTAGATTCCTGAGGAAAAGGAGTCAACTAGGGGTCCTGCTGGATTTAACCTTTTCCTTCTTTAGAATCTGCTTCACCAAGTTCATGGGGGGTGTGGACTTAGTGAGACCTGTGAAAACTAGGATGGCTCCCAGAGAGCCAGGCCCTGCCCCTCCCTACCCTACTCCTGTGGCGTCAGCAACAGATCCCCGCTGCCTTCCATCACAAGGTCTTTATTCCTGGCCTTGAGTCTCAGCTGTGTTCTGGGCGGCACAACATTGGGGGATTGCTGGATGAACACAGGACATGAGCAGGGAGATGTAGGCCAGGTTGGGCTTCTCTGTAAGCCTTCCTGCCCTTCTGCAGTCAGCCTACCCCATTAAAGCTAATTCCCAAGGCCAGCTCCACCTTTCTCTCTCTGAGGGTAGCCACACCTCTGAGCTTCCCCAGTGGCTGGGCATTGGGACTTTCATGGTGAACTCCGAGGACAAAAATAATAATGGATTCATGAGATCCTCTACCACCCCACCTTTCCCACTTCAGATGTACAATGGGGCTCAACTCAGTGCCTGGGACCTGGCCCCTCTCTGAGAGTCTGAACTCTTGGGAAGCTGGTGGCAGTGAGCTCCCTTTCCTCGGGGGGGCCTGATTTCCAGCATCTAGCGCCCAGACAAAGAAGATGCACACAGGGCGGTATTACCATGCTAATGCTTGAGTCCTGGCTTCCTGAAGATGCTGGGAGGGTGGGTTTTCTTTTTCTTTCTTTCTTTTTTTTTTTTTGCAAAAGGAGAATAGTTCCACTTTCTATTTTAACTACAACAATAGCATGAACCGGCTCCTTCAAGTGTTTAAAAAGGCAGCCTGAGAAATCTCTAGCCAGTCCCTCAGTCTCTCCAGCTTGCCGTTTTATTGTCCTTCCCATCCCAGCAAACAAAGGGGAGGGAAGGGAATAAGGCCCCCAGTTGCCAACTGTTCTCAGCATTCTAATCCTTGAGAATGGGTGAGGGGAATGGCCTGTGGAGCGGGCAAATCAAAGTCTGTCCTCACCTTTTATTCCTCCCCTCTGCTTGTGCAACCGAGTTCTTCAGGTATTATAAAAGCCCCTGGCTTGTAGGCTGGTAGGAATCTTGGGGCTTGTGAAGGGATAAAAGGCAGTGAGGGATTGTTCCCACATTCCTAACAGACCCCAGCTCACTCCTATGGGCAGCTTTTCCCACCAGTTTAGGCAGGCAGCTAGATCCAGGTCTGAGTGTCAGCTACAGTGGCTGGCAGCCTCTCTCAGCTGGTAGTGCCCCTGCCCTCTTTGTCTCTAAGTCTCTCAGTCATGGACTGCACATCCCACCCAGAGTCCCTCAGCTGTAGACTGCACATCCCACCCAGAGCTTCATGGCCAGTCTGCATGCCAGCTAGGGCCTACCCTGCGAGAGCAACCCCTCACTAAGGAAAGCTTCTTGGCCTTGGCTGCTGGTTACCTTTCCAAGTTTACTGCCCAGGGATCAAGGGTTTCTTTGCTTTAAACCTGGGGAATTGTGCAGGTGTCTTTTAGCTCAGTCATCTGGTAAGAATGAGGAAAAAAAAACTTTTATGTTCTAGTGTGTGGCGATCTCACGGGTACAACTGTGCTGAGTGAAGTGAATGGTAAGTACATCATCTAGGAGAATCAGATAAGGCAGAAGTGAGGAGGCCTTTGGAGATCACCCAGACTGGTTGCTCAGTCAAAGTAACAAAAACACTTTACACTGCACCCCCCTACACAGACTTATAATGTGTAAACACATAGTCATACAACAAATTTTTTTTTTTTTTTTTGTAGAGACAGACTCTCTCTTTATCACCCTCTGTAGAGTGCTGTGTCGTCACACAGCTCACAGCAACCTCCAACTCCTGGGCTTGGGCGACTCTCTTGCCTCAGCCTCCCGAGTAGCTGGGACTACAGGCACCCGCCACAACACCCAGCTATTTCTTTGTTTTGCAGTTCGGCCGGGCCGGGTTTGAACCTGCCACCCTCGGTATATGGAGCCGGCACCTTACTCGCTGAGCCACAGGCGCTGCCCCATACAATAAATATTTTACGAAATGATACAATAAGTGATATAAGCCGATTTTAAAAATTCTCTATTTCTTCTTTGTCTCTCTTTTTTAAAATGCTGGTTGTGACTCATCAGTTTAATTTCATGACCCATTAGATGGGCTGCAATGCAGTTTCTGAAGACTTGAATTAAGGTTAAGTTTTAATTTTCAAGTTGACAAAACTAGGGCTCTGGAGAGTTTCTCAGGATCACCCCAGAGCTGAAACTGACATCAAAAGGTTCTGTCCAAAGAAGGAGTAAAGCAGAGCTCATTTTCATCTTCTCAAGGTCTTTGGGAACTGGGAGTGAGGAGTTCTGCTGCCTACAGAAAATTTCAGTGACGGGAGTATAGAGTGGTGGAGTGGAACAGAGAAAATAACTTAGAAAGCAACCAGGTGAGGTTCTGAGGTTTCCCAGGCATTCTACGTACTGGTTTTAGTACTTGTGTCATAAAATATTTTCCTAAATTTCTCTTTCCTGGACACACAACCTCAGATCAGCCTCCTTTAGCAATCTACCTTGGCCCCTGTTTTCCAACTTTTCCTAACAGTCATTCTTTGTAGTTTTAATCTCTACCAATTCCTTATATTTTCAGTCTCTATTTTCTCTAAACAACTTCCTTGTCCTTAAAGCAATGAATATCAGAGGCAACTTGGTAAATCTTGTTCCCACAAATATTATCCAAAAGTTATCCAAACTGACCAGGCTTAGAAATGCTATTTCGCAAAATGCCCAGTGATCAAGGTATAAGCATCATAGCAAGGCTCTCAAAAGAAGCCATTTGGGCAGAACTAACACTTCTCCTCCTGAAATTATCTGGTAATCTCCCACAGGATTTCTTGCACTCTTCATCCAAACTTGCTATTTATTAGACTTCTAATCTTTTAAGAAAGTCTCTAAAAAATGAAGAGCTGAAAGCCACCCTGTGCACAGGGTAAATAAAAGTCCAGCTTTCTGATTGCTTGTTAGTTATACACCCTTAGAAAGTATGTAACAAAGGGGCCTGCTGTTTGCTTTGCTTAATCTGGTCTTAAAATCTCTGCTTCTTTGTCAGAAAACAATATTTGCAATTCTAAAAAAAAATATTTACCAAGGAACTTGGATAGCATAAGTCAAAGGCTAAGAGCCAAAGGTCAGTACTTCTTACCACAAATTTCTGAGACCCCAGAGTCCCTGCAGTGGAGCTCAGCTGCACCAAACACACACATTGTTTTGCAAGTCCATTAAGAAGCAGACATTTTAGAAGGAGAAGGAGCGGGAAGGCTTCAGCCTGTTCCTCAGAAGCATGAACTCTTCTCCCGCCTGTCCCACAGAATCCCTGTTAGGTCTCTGCAATGCAGTGTGTCTCCCCAGGGATACTGCAGGGACTGCCTTGTTTCACAAACCTGGGAAAAACACTCAACTTACAAAATCCTACAGGGCAGATATTTTTCCTGTTGACAGCAAAGGCAATAATGGTTCAGGCCAGATGTGTATCTATGCATCTTTATCTGTAGGCCCTGACAAATGTGTATCCTGAGCACTTTGAAGGAGCCCCTTCTTAATTCTCAAAGCAGTTTTGGACATCTGACCCTGTCAGCTGATTCTTCTAAGTTTAATGGTGTTTGAATTTACTCCTTCATATTTACTGTTTTCCGGAAAGACCTGTAATCAGGTGTCTTTCCTAATTACCAGAATATCCAGCGTCTGGGAATGAACCCCACTTACAGATCAGTGAGTTCCAGGTTGTAGCCTTGAGGTGCTTCATCTTGAGCAAGAACTCAATTCCTTTCAAGTCCTAGGCTCATTTCACCAAGTACAGGTGCACAGCCCAGGTCCTCAGCACCAAGGCCCTGTCACCACTTCAGTGCAGGGAAAGGAAACTGAGCAACCAGAAGGAGCCAGGGAAACAGGGCTGGAGCATGGAGCCATGACATAGTGCCCAGCAAGCTGCTAGCCTGATGGCTCTGCAGCTCACTGAGTTGCCCCCACCTCCCCCCTACTAGTGAGCAGAGAGACTCCTGCCTAGTTCACTCCACAGAATCTGTGAAGAGGAATGGCTTGGTGGCAATTCCTAGTTTTCTTGGTTTGATCCTCATTTTTGGTTGTCTCTGTTTTGAAATTCTGTAGTTCTCCCTTATCCCCACCTCAGTTTTCTCTGTCAAATTGTTGCCACAACTCTCAATCTCTTCATCTCTTCAGGGTAAACATCACTGGCCAGTTCATTGAGGCCCTTGGTTCTGTCCTGAAAAAGCTTCTATCAGGACCACAGCAGGAATTACCACTAGCCATAGGCAGTACTGAGCACAATCCGCTTAAAGAAATAGCTTAGTCCAAGGTTCTTACCTTGAAGAACCAGGCCTTCCTCCTTGATTGTGTAGACAAATGAGGTGAAGGGAGCCAGAGGGGACTTGGCAATGAGGATCTGCACATAAAGCATATTTTTCCAGGGTTAGTCAAAGGATCAGGGATGAGTCTTGATTCCACTCCCTGTCCCACTTCGAAACAAAGTGGTAACACATGACTAGAAGTCATAAGACTTATTTTTTATGATTATTTCAGAACCAAAATGTTCAAATGAGTGTTTTCCTTTCAAAGTGGTCATTTTAAATGGCTATACATTTATTCTAATTATGCTGCCAGTAAATGTCATATGCTTAAACCCATTCTTCTAAAAAAACTCATTTATATCATATGCTTAAGTAGTTACCTTTCTGCTCAAAGATAAACCAGCCTAATTCTCTTATTTTAGTCATAAACTTAGCTATTTTTAGTAAGAGAAAAGAATTCAAAGCTCCCCATAAAGATTCATCATCACTGCAAATATGAAAAGTAACTTACTAGAGGCAAAGCAATGGTGGGTTGCTATGCTGGCTCCAGTTCTTCCCCAACTCCTTTATCATGTGACTATATTTTCTCTTATTTAATTAAAGTGTAGAGTGTTCTCCATGATGCTTGACTGGGGGTTAGCCATATGACTTGCTTTGGTTAGCAAATAGGTTTTGCCAATTCCCTGCTGAGGCGTCAAGAAGCCTCAAGTATTTCCACTTGTTCTCTTATGTTTCTGCCATGGCCAGAGAAAAATCTATCCATGCTAGTTGGTTGTCTCAAAGAAGGGAAAGACATACCTGAAACAGAGACGGCTAGCTAGGCCCTACCTAAATAGTTGACCCCTTGGCAGTGAACAGCAAAATATTGCTGTATGTATACCTCTGAGATTTTGATGGTGGTGTCATGAACCATTATTGCAGCAAGAGTTGATTGATATACCAGCCAAAAGAAAATGTCAAAAATGTTTTGAGCAACAGCATTCTCCTAAGACAACACCAATTTTAAAGGACATGGTTATTTGATTATTTGGTCATTAAAAAAAATCAGTATCATTAACACCTTATTATATCTCATGACTTGACAGAATCTCTAATAATTGGTGGATTATTTTATTATAATATTTCTACTGAAGGAAGATGAATAGTAGTTTCCGGTTTTACACATTAAAATCAAATCACTGGCTTGGTGCTCAAAGCACAGTAGTTATGGTTCCGGCCACATGCACCAAGGCTAGTGGGTTCGAACCCGGCCCGGGCCAGCTAAACAACAATGACAACTGCAACAAAAAATAGCTGGGCATTGTGGCAGGCACCTGCAGTACCAGCTCCTTAGGAGGCTGAGGCAAAAGAATTGCTTAAGCCCTAAAGTTTGAGGTTGTTGTGAGCTGTGAGCCCTGGCACTCTGAGGAAGACATAGTGAGACTCTGTCTCAAAAAAATAAAAAAATAAAATCATTAAAAATAGTGACAATTTGGGTAGAACCACTTACATAATCAGGGAGGCAAGAGAAAAGGAAGCAATAATTTCAAATAATACAAAGGCTTACATATGATATCTCAATCCATCTCAATTCAGCAAACATTTACTCACTGTCAACTATGAGAAGTGGAAAAATGTGATGGGAAAATCATGAGTTTTAGTTATTGTGAGGATTAATTTAAGTATATAAAATATCTGTCACTATATCAAACACATGGTAAGTTCATAATGAATAATAGGAGCATTTCTACTCATCCCATCACACGTGCTTCCAAAGAGCCACCTAATCCTCACTCACCAGAAAACCAATATACTTTGCTATTATCAAGAAGAAGTCTCAGTCATTTTACAACTGCTTAAAAGTTACCTGGATAGGTCAGGTGTAGTGGCTCATGCTTGTAATCCTAGCACTCTGGGAGGTATAGGTGGTGACTTACAGGTTTGAGACCAGCCTGAGCAAGTGCAAGACCCTCTCTGCCAAAAATAGCTGTGTGTGGTGGGCACCTATAGTCCCAGCTACTCAGGAGGCTGAGACAAGAGAATCACTTAAGCCCAAGAGTTAGAGGTTGCTGTGAGCTATGATGCCACAGCACTCTACTCAGGGAAAAAAAGTGGGACTCTGTCTCAAAAAACAAAAAAGTTATTTAGATTAATTTATTCATCATTCTCAGAACCAATGAGTAGAAAGAATAGGTGAGTATTTATACCATCATGTCAAAAATATCTCATTTGAAAATTAAAGTGGATCATTTTCTGCTTGAGATAGCTTAGAGATGGTTCAGTGTGAAGGTTAAGGATTCCTCCTAGGAGGGGAATGGCACGGTAGAAGAAAAGACAGTGCTTCTCGAACTTTAATGCGGGTATGAATTGCCTGCAGGTCCTGGGGATTTTTCCCTTTTTTCTTGAGACAGAGTCTTGCTCTGGCACCCTGGCTAAGGTGTAGTGGCATGATCACAGCTCATAGCAACTTCAAACTCCTGGGCTCCAGTGATCCTCCTCCTTCAGCCTCCCAAGCATCTGGGACTACTGGTGTCCACCACCACACTCTGCTAATTTTTCTATTTTTTGTGAAGACAAGGTTTCACTCTTGCTGGTCTAGAACTCCTAACCTCAAGCAATCCTTCCACCTCGGCCTCCCAAAGTCCTAGGATTACTGATGTGAGCCACTACATCCAGCCCAGGTCCTGCTGACATATTGATTCTAGTTCTTAGTTTTGTTGTGGTTCATAGACTGAATTTTGAATAGCTAGGTTCCAGGCAATTCACCTCACTGAAAAGATAGAGAAGTAGGAGATAGGAAGGCTGGAGCTACTGCAATGAGTTAGTGATGAGATGATAAGGACCTAAACCACAGCTGTTTCGGAAAGCACTGGGCGGGGGGCAGAGGGGAATGGGTAAGAGAAATATAAGTCCTTTAGATCAAATAGCAATAAAAATAAACTAAACATGTCTGAAATCTCAGATCTTGTAGGTAGCAACTAGACGCAAAACCAAAAGGACAAAAATAAATAGCAATCAATAGAGTTATCATACTATATTACATTTTTGAAAATTATACTACCATTATTATTTTATAGACTGAGGAAGCTGAAACTCAGCAAAAAAGGATGTGATATCCCACTGGGACACAACAATGGCTTCTAAGTCAAAGCCTTACAACTGTGTGGTGCTAGCTCCATCCTCTGATACCCACCCCAGAAACAAGTCTCAGCCAAGCAGATACTCACACCTAGAGGAAGTCTGGACCGGTTGCTGATGAATGTCCTTTCTGGGGCAGAGTTTAAAAGGGGTCATCAGGGTGGTGCCTGTGGCTCAGTGAGTAGGGCGCCAGCCCCATATACCGAGGGTGGCAGGTTCGAACCCATCCCCGGCCAAACTGCAACAAAAAGTAGCCAGGCGTTGTGGCAGGCGCCTGTAGTCCCAGCTACTCAGGAGGCTGAGGCAACAGAATCACCTAAGCCCAAGAGCTGGAGCTGTGAGCTGTGATGTGAGCTGTGATGCTGTGGCACTCTACCGAGGGCGATAAAGTGAGACTCTGTTTCTAATAAATAAATAAATAAAAATAAAATGGGTCATCAGACCAGGTCTGGTGGCTCACACCTGTAATCCTAGCACTTTGGGTGGCTAAGGTGGAAGGACTGCTAGAGGTCAGGAGTTGAGACAGCCTGAGCACAGCCTGAGCAAGAGTGAGACCTCTTTCTCTACAGAAAACAGAAAACTTAGCCAGGTGTGGTGGTGGGTGCCTATACTCCCAGCTACTCAGGAGGCTGAGGCAAGAGGATCATTTGAGTCTAGGAGTTAGAGGTTGCAGTGAACTATGATGATACCACTGCATTCTACAGGGGTGACAGAGCCAGATTCTATCCCAAAAAAAAAAAAAAAAGTCATCACAAGGATGATTTGTGTGCAGTTAGACAGAGGAAGTGATAAGTTACCTCAGGGAAAGAACCTTTCTTTGGGAAAGAATCTTCCAGATTGATAGATCAGAGAGTTTCCATTAACATAAAACAACTGATTTCAGCAAAAAATGTGACAAACTCTCTTGATAGCCTTTCAGATAAAGTGAAGACAAGTTGAGCTGGCTGCTAATACCATTAAGTGGATCTGTAAGTGATCAAAGATAAGTGGCAATCTAATGGGGGCAGCAACCTCTGGTAGAATGTATTGGATTCTCACTGACCTCAATGAGAATGCTGATACAATCACTACCTCCATAGAACAAATATGGGCCCCAGAAGGGAATACAACTGGCAAAGATTGCTGCCCTAATAGAGCTTACATTCTAAAAGTGGCAAAAAGACAGTAAACTAAATAAATAGGTGAAATATATAGTATGTTAGATGAATATACGCGCAATGGACAAAAAACTCCAGAGAAACAGCATCAGAAGTGTATTGCATTGGAGAATAGGGTCACTCTTTTTTTTTTAATAATAATTTTATTAAATCATAGTTGCGTACATTGGTGCAATCATAGGGCAGAATGTGCTTCATATACAATCAGAAACATTTTGATCGTACTGTGAGAGATAGCCTTCATAGCATTTTCTTAATCACTATATAAAGACATTGATACGCTACATTTAATAAGTTTCACCAGTACCCTACTAAGATGCACCGTAGGTGTGATCCCACTAATTGCCCTCCCTCCACCCATCCTCCCCCCACCCCTCCCCTCCCTTTCCCTTTTCCCTGTATTCTTGTGCTATAATTGGGTTTTAGCCTTCATATGAAAGCTATAAATTAGCTCTATATTAGGGCTGAGTACATTGGATACTTTTTCTTCCATTCTTGAGATACTTTGCTAAGTAGAATATGTTCCAGCTCCATCCATGTAAACA
>CAUYRH010130744.1:0-53271 GCA_963574655.1 Perodicticus potto | reverse complement strand
GAACACTGGGGTGGGGGATGAACACTGGGGTGGGGGATGAACACTGGGGTGGGGGGATGAACCCTGGGGTGGGGGGATGAACACTGGGGTGGGGGGTGAACAGTGGGGCGGATGAACACTGGGCTGGGGGGTGACCATTGGGGTGGGGGGATGAACACTGGGGTGGGGGGTGAACACTGGGGTGGGGGGATGACATGCTGGGATCAGAGATGACACACGGGTGGGGACCACCACTGCGCTGTCTGCCACTGGCTTCACAGCCTTCAGAATCTCCCCCGACTGTGCCCGCTGTGTCAGGGTCCTGACCACACTGTGCCCTGGCTCCACGTCTGAGAAGGAAGCCAACCTGTGGGATAAGATCAAAACTATCTATGTTACAATAACGCAGAGCCACAGTGTGCAAACATAATCAGGGTGAGATTTTCAGAAGCTGGCCAGCCCCCTCCCCACCTTCCCTGCTGCTGTAAGTGGTTCCTGCCAGTGGTACTGTCCTCCCAACAGGTGTGAGATTTGTGCCCCCCGCCCCACTTCTACAGGTAAAGTTGGAAAGCCTGAGACTGGTCTTTGAAGTACTTCTTGGACTCTGCATTCCGGGGGACCCACTGATGCCAACAGGGCCTCAGGCAGGTGTGGGAACAGATCCAACAGCTTCATACCCCCACCCAAGAAATCTCCCGACTGAGAAGGTGACCTCCATGGGCTCAACCCTCACCAGCCAGCAGACCCCCTTCCCTAGCCCTTTGCCCATCAAACTACCTTCAGAAGACCTTTCTCTCAAATTCTCAAGATGAATTTGATAAATTACTCCCACCTGGAGCCTTGAGAAATGAAACTCTTTCAAGGCTGCAAGCCTTGCTTGTCCAGGTCACCGGTCCTCCCTAGGTGGGGGGCAGGGGACCCAGCTGAGCTGTAACAAGATCATAAGACAAAATGCATGACCAAATCTAGGTGGGATCCTGCACATGGCAGGGGTGTGACCGTGTCCACCAGTCACCCAACGTCCATGCTGCCTGGCTCTCCAGCTCTCCCCCCACCTCCCTCTCACCTCTGGGGTTCTGGAAGGTTCCTGATGCCACGCCCCTCTGCCATGCCCACATTCCTCCCTTTAGCCAAGATGCCTTGAGAGCTGAGTCCCCCCATCCTCTTCACTACAGGGAGAAGCCAAGGAGCCAGGGGCTCGTTTCCCACCCTGCATGGCTCGGGACCCCGTATGCCAGGTCCAGCTCCTGGGGGGGACACACCCAGCTTCACGAGGCAGCTCTGTCCTCATCGAGGGGGCTTCCCTGCTGTCCTGCTGAACAGGTCCCGTCACTTCTGGTCTGTCATTTGTAACAGGCTTCACAATCAAGCTTCATAACCCTGCATGTTTTCTCATAATCCTCTCTTTTAACTACATGATCTTTTGAGGTCAAATCCCAGAAATGGTGGATTTTGTGCAAGCTGCAGGAGGTGAGAACTAAAGGCCGCTGGGCAGACTTCCTGAAGCCTGTCCCAGGGAATGGACAGGGACCTTCTTAGTAACACCTGCCCTGGCTCTAGGCAGCGGCCCCTCTTACAAAGCCTGTGACCTCTACTGGTCAGAGAGGTGGATGCCAGGCCGCTCCTCCCCTTCTCCCCACAGGGCAACTACGGAGAATCCTGTATCAAATAAAACTTTCCCTCCATCCTTGTCACAATAATTGGATCATTGTGTAACAGATGAACACCTGGACCTTGGCCGAAATCCTCTTACTGTCTCAACAACACATTCGTCTGATGAATTGAGTCTTGTCCAAGATGCAAGACTCAGGGAGGAAGGACTACAGCCCAGCCTGGGAAGCTGAGCCAGCAGTGGAGGTGACAGTGCTGTGGGAAGCGCCTGTGGCATTACTAGCACCGAGGCTTCTGTTTTCCCAAGGTGCATTCTGCCTTTGAAATGGGAACTTCTGCTGCTCTTTCTCTGAAGTAACACGAGGGTTCTCTGTCTAACAAAACGAGCACGCACAGTGTGTCTGTGTTTTCAGCAGTCTCAGCTCATGTCACAAGGAGCTTCTGGATGCCCTGGAGAGAGACTCAGAGCCTGCCCACACTGTCCAATCTTTCTTGATTTTGTTATTTAATCAACATTTGGCTTTTGCGAATCAAATACAAAAACATTGTTTCTAAAGTTGTGGGATTTATTTTACTTTATTCTATTATACACATGGCACATTTTAGCAGTTATTAGGAAGGCTATCACAAGTCAATTAATTATTAAGTACTCATAAATATTTCGAACTGTATTTATGAATTTATTATGGTTTCCTTATTCACTTCAATGATCTAGCTCATAAAAACAAAAGCTTTCCATGCATTTAAAAACTCAAGCAAATGTAATAAACTAAATTTATAAATACAGTGATTCTCAAGTTCTCCTAAACACCCCAGGCCTGTTTACAAGTGTTAACTAAATTATCTAACAATTTTTAGTTCAAAGTAACAAGCCTAAATTTAACTATGCAATTATGTGTTTTAATTTGGAATCATGAGTCTAATTCCTTGGATATTCTGTGTCAGATTCTCTTAAATATTACAAATACTGAAAACACAAAGTGCAAACAGATTGTTCCTAACAACCAAAAAGTGTTGATACTATGGATTTGATTTGTTTTATTCTCTCTATTTTTAATTTCTTAATTCTAAGCCTTCCCAAGATTAAAGACCAATGCCCATTGGGACAGAAACTGGACCAGATCAAGCAATCCAGGTCACCTGCATAGACAGCAGAGGCTCCGGGATCTATTTCTTCACCTCCGAATGTGTGAATTATTTTCCTTACGACAACCAATTCTCCAAACCGCCGGACACCAACTGGGAATCCTACAATCTAATTCAATGCTGAAGTTAGGACAGATAGACCCTGAAGGTTAAGGCCTCAGCCCCACATACTGTCCACAGGCCTCCCAGGCTTCTTACCCATCAGCTAAAACTGGGGTTTCTGTGGCCCGCCAACTTGAGATCAATAGTTTTCCAGAATGGCTCATGAACTCAAGGGAACACTTAACTTCCAATTAGCAGATTATCACAAGGACAGAGAGAAACAGGGGCTGGCAGAAGGTCTCCCTTGAAGGACCTCCTGGCTTGGGGGTGATGGGTGCCCCCCTCTGGCATGTCAAGATGTTCCCCTCCCTGGGAGCACCCTGAGTACCGTGGTTTGGGGTTTTGGTGGCGGCTTCATTACAAAGGCACAATGGGCTGAACCACTGGCTACTGGGGAGGTGTGATGAGCTCTCGCTAATGGACCCGATGTAGGGGAACATGGCGTACCACCCAGTGAAAAGCTCAGCTACAACTTGAACTTGACCTAACAAAGGCAACAATCGGATCCAGGTATTGATCTGAAATAAGAAAAAAATCACTGGCTGTCAGAGATTCGCTTGACCTCCAGGGCCCCCCTCCCCATGGGGGGGTCCAGCCCTCTGGACCTGGCTGGGTCTTTCTGGCCTTTGCCCACCCCCACCCTCAGGCTGTCTAGGGCCCCAGTCCCCAGTCCTGCCACTGGGATACAAAAACGCTCGTCCCTCTGGACCTTCCGAGGTCTTGTCAGAAGCCGAGACTGAGACGGCGTGTCACAGCAGAAGACACTCCCTCTGTCCTGTCACTCAGGAAGTGACAGGATGTCAGAGCTCTGTGCCCGGAGCCCGGGGAGGACCCCACGCCCAGGTTCCTCACCCTTGGGGATCTGGGGCAGGCGTGCCGGCCTCACTGGAGACCCCACTGGTCACTGTCAGCCTTTTGCCAATACCTGCCGTGCCGGAAAGAGCCCTTAGACCGTTCCCTCAGAGTGGGGATGACAGGGCCTTTCTTTGGACTCAGCGCTCCTGGCCCAGTTCTTGCAAAACCTTTCAACATCTCGGCCTCATCCTGGGTCTGAATCCTGTGACCGAGGCCCTGCTGGAGATGCCGCTCCTGCCAACCTACTTCACAGTGGGATCCGGAAGGATCCAGCCCCGCCTTCCCTCCCCGGGCCTCGTTAATAGCAGGTCTGTGATGTGCTAGCAAGTTTTTTTATTTTCTTTCAGGTCAGGGCAAGTTTCATAAAAATTAGAGCTGGGCAGTGAACGTGACCTCAGCCACCTCCTCTTGGTGACCCTGAGAATGGAGAGGAAAGAGGAGACAGTCTCCCTCTCTGCTCCCACACGGCTGCTTCTCTGCTTGTGGAGTTAATTAGTCTCAAAGAGGAAAACATCCCTTCTTCATCTACAAAGAGTCCACAGCAGCCAGCCCTGTGTAGCCCCTTCCACATCTCTGGAAGGGACCCTGTGACTTCCACAAGTTCCCTGCTGGGCCTTTATTTTAAACTCTGCAAATGAATAGATTGTTCTCACAAAGCTCACATGTACTTCTAAAATTCAAATTCCTCCACAATGGGGTTTGAAAACATGCCTGGCCCTGGTGTACCTTACAGCTTCTCTCTCTCTCAATCAGTTAATAAAAGGAGGAACTCTAAGTAAATTTTTAAAAAACCTATGTATATGGAAACTACATATACAAAAAACCTATGTCTGTGTATATGTGTGAAAATGATACTCCGTAGATGCTCCACAGCTGACCTCCTCCCTACACTGACTGCCTCCTTAAGCTGACCTAGTTTTCACGGACTCAACACACACCTCATGTCGGTCTCAGGACAGTAGGCCTAGTCCCTGTGTTGACCACCTCGTGTTTGGACCAGTTGGTTACAGTCCCCCAGGTGGTCGTTTATAGAAATTCCACTGTATAAACTATATGTGTATACATATGGAAACGAAATATATATATGTTTAAGGTCCCTAATCCAAGGTTTGAGTCTGCTTTCGATTTAGGTGGTGACATTTCATTTCATCTCTTTGTGCCTCCTTTTCCTCCTCTGTAAAAAGACAGATTCAGGCTAAGGAAACTTTCAGTTTCCTCCTTCTACAACACCGTGAGCAGCGGGCAGGCTGGGAGAGCCGGAAGAACTCAGCACCAATTACTTTTTATCGTGACCATTGTAAGTGGGAGCCGTGCCGGTGAGAATGTTTCCTTCCAAATCATTTCCTTGGCTGTAGCAATATTTTCATGACCTGACCTGAACTTCCTGAGATAAGAAAAAAATGTGAACTTCCAGGTGACCAAAATGGAATATTGCAAGGGAAATATGCCGTGAAAATTATGCTGAGATTGTTATCCTGATGGAAATGTGACGAAGTTCTCCTCGTCCCAGGGAAACCATTTAAGGGCCGACAATGACAGAGAGATGGGATGTCTCCGAGATGAGGTGCCGCTACATTTCCTGGGCTCGCTCAGACAAGTCGGGCTTTAGGAGGCCCGTGAGCAAATCCCCGAGGCCACCAGATGCCACATGCAAAGCTCAGCTTCTCAGGAAATGGCGGGAGGAGAGAAAGTGGGATTAGTTGGGAACAGTGCACAGCCCGAAGTGTGACTCAGCTCCGAGCATCGTTCCCCGAATGTTACAGATGTTCATTAAGACTCCTTTACTCCTACATGTAAGAGGAGGAAGCTGAGCCCAGGGAGGGTCCTGCCCAACACCAGGCGGCAGGCGGTCGTGGTGACCTCCGGGTCCACCCCTCACACCTGCTGTCTCCCTCTCAGGGAAGGCTTCCTTGGGGCAGGCCTCGGACGACCCTTTTAAGTCAGATATCCCCCCTTTTCACAAAACGCAAGTGAATGCCCGAAGGCCGTGAGTGGCAGCAGTTTTAGCTCTAGAAAGCTGTCTACATTTCCGTAGCAAAATTCTGTTTCGCCCCAGTCTTATTTGGAGGGGAAAAATGCTTAAATTTTCTTGTCAGCCCCTCTAGGACAAAAGAACAGAGGAAACACAGGGAAGCGAGGTTCACAGATGAACGAAGAAACACCTTCCAAGCTATTCCCTAGCAGTCCGTGCACCAGGAGAAAAACTGAGTATTTTAAACACGGTCAATAGTCCCAGCTACTCGGTAGGCTGAGGCAAGAGAATTGCCTAAGCCCTGGAGGTGGAGGTTGCTGTGAGCTGTGACGCCACGGCCTCTACCAAGGGTGACAAAGTGAGACTGTCTCTACAAAAAAAAAAAAAAAAAAATTTAAACACAGTAATGCAAAGAGCTCTTTGGTGTGGCCTTAGTAGTGAGAAGGCTTTGGGCCCTCCACCCAAACTTCCCAGATGCAATATTTGGCAGTTCCCGCCCCGAGAATCGAGAGTGGCACGCTATAGTTGGAGAAGAAATAACTGTGTTCAGGTGTGAAGTACTGGACGGGGACAGCCCCCCACACGCCCACGGCCACCCTCCGAGACTGCTCTGTGGAAACAAGCACTGTGGGGGTGGACACGCGACCTTCAGGTCAGTGTCCTGGAAATCGGTGGAGAGAAAAATCTCTTACAGCTGTCACTGAATTAAGCTGCTTCTATTTCCATTTATAATACAAGACCGACCTGATGTTGCACTTTAAAAAGTATAAAAACCAGAGAGCTCAGAATAGAAAATCTCTGATTTAAAATGACTGAACACCCACAACACTACATCCAGAATACTTCTGCTTTTCCGAGAAAGGGACCACTCGTTTCTCAGGACTAGAAGACTCTCGGTGCTGTTCGAGTGGCCTCCACTCTGCCAATCTGCCTCCCTTGACCTTTCTGTCCCGTCTCACACTGTCCACGGTCCAGGGAGCTCCCCAGGGGTGGAGGCTCTTCGGTCACGGTCTCATCTGCCACGGTCACAGGCACTGCTGCCTTTGCTCCCCGCAGACGGCCTCCAGTGGACACTCTGTCACTCCCACCCTCGTGTGGTCAAGAGACACGTGTGGAAACAGGTGCACCACTGGAAGCACACAGTGGGGCCACACACTCATGTGCGAGAACATGCATCTCATCCGGCCATGAAACAGGCCAGGGTATTGATGTGGCTCTGCTCTTAGCCACGCAGCGCAGGTGCCATTACAAACACTTAGACACGCAGTGAGTGTGTTGACACCTTACCTTTTCCAGTACATTTTAACTCTTATTCTGTTCTGGGTAGAAACCATATTTCCCAAAAGGAGCTCCATGAGGCCCCCTGGACAACATGTTTACTAACAGCTTTAGCTTGACTAAGATGTCAGTAGCAGAACCATCATCGCATGCCACAGGGAAAAGGTCTCACACTAGCAAGGGCCCCAGGAGAGCTGGAAAAGGGGGGAAAAGCATCTCTTGGGAGGAAATTCTATCTTGCTTGACAACAAACTCAACCCAGCCAGCTGTGGGACTCCAGTCAGGAAGAGGAGCTGCAGAATCGGCAAGGTGGGCATCTCCCAAGGACGCCGCTGGGCCCAGGTGGGCTTCCCTAGTACACTGGGACTGGAAGGCCACTGCAGAGAGCAGGGGCCTCAGCCCGACAGGTGCAGTGCGGCACGGCTGCAGAGCCGCAGGGGCCACAGGACGCCTCCAAGGCAGGGAGCCCCACTCCAAACATGGAGCAAATTGCAGGATTCCCACAGCACTACCAGGATGTCTGAGCTGGGTCCAGGTCCCTTCCAGCTTCCCACCCTGGGATCCTGAGGTGGACAGGGAGGGTGGCGGTCAGCACCAGACCCCAACCTTCTGCTGCATCCACACAGAACAGTGGTTTGCAACACTGCACACCAGTATATCTGTAAAGCTTGGCGTGTGCTGTATGTAGCCCAAACAACACGCCTGTTAAAGCAAAACTGCAGAACGGCACCTGCCCTCTATTTCCACAAAGCCCCACGACAAATCTGATGTGTGGTTGGGATGGAGAACCAGTGCCCTTGCTGGCCCACGCTTGTCCCTAGTAGAGTTTAAAGGGGCAGGTGGTCTTAAGTGGGTGGTCACACAGACAGACAGGGATGGGAAGCTCAGAGGTGACATAGAGACAGCCACCTACAGCCTGGACCTGGGAAGAAGAGCGAGTGCAGGTGCCCGCTCTGCCCCAAAGGTGAGCACCTGTGCAGGTCGGGTGGAGGGGACGCCACCGCCGCAGCTGGTGACTCAGGACCGACTCAATGTCCAGACCAGACACTGGCTGGGGGTTCAGTGGGCCTCGTGCTGACTGTTGAGTCCTGTGTTGTACAAACAGCCACAAGAACAGCAGTTGCTCATCACCTGGTGAGCATCATGAGAGAGAAGAGAAAGAAAATTGAAAGGTGAATTTTAGGTAAGAAGGAGTTTCACCTGGTAGTAAGAAAGAAAAGCAGTTTAGAAACCTGCAGCTAACCGGTTTCCGGGCACCAGAGCTGCAAGCCGAGGCCCATGAGCGTGTTCGGAGCGCCCTCTGCTGGGCGCAGTCGGCAGCGCCCACGTCCTTCACGTCCGTCGTGGGGTGCAGGCTGTCCACGTCCGTCCTCTGCATCTGCCGTGAGCACCACCGCGTTTGGGAACAAAGTGAGCCTGGGGGGCTGCGGGTTAGTAAGTGAGCACAGCAACACAAAGGACCATCTGCTCAGTTGTTCTCAATTAGGCAATTTTGCAAGAAAATTGGGCAAATTATCAATTTGACACTGCAATTACCTAAAATAACTAAATTCTGTCTTCTCTTCTTCCTACGTCAAATCATTTTAGTTTATGAGGGAAAGGAGAGGAGAATTAACAACTTTTAATTAGCAAGTCTCTGCTCAGTTGTTTGTTCGATAAGAAGCTTTGAGACATTGAAAGTGAAAATCCCAGCACCTCCGGGCGGCGCAGACTGGAAAGTTTCTCAACACACGTGCTCTCGCGTTCCTCTTCTCAGACCAAGGAGCTCGCAGCTTGGACCCAGGGATCCACGTTCTCTGTAGAGGACTTTCTGGTGGTTCATCATTGCCATTACGTTCTCGTCACACATTCTGGAGATTCTACCACCCACTGGAAGCAACCTTGGCCACAAAATTCCCCTGGTCCCTTCCAAACTGTTTGCTCTGCAGACATCCTGAATAATGATTAGTATTAATTATTATTATTAATGATTATTGAATAGCCCTGGATATGGGACACACCACAGTTGCAAACACCGATTCAAAGAATGCCCTCCCTCTCAGAACCTTGGCATATTCATGGAAGACGTCAGACCAGTGCCCAACCGTTGTACACTCATCCATGACACAGCTGGCCGGCTGAGCCTTCCATAGGCATTAGAACACATTCTGCTCACCACAGTGCGAAGGGCTGTCTACCTTTATCCCTGCCTCCTGGATGGACGCACAGAGCAGGCTGGACTATCTCACCCCAACCTGAGGGCTTCCCGTTTGCAATCTGCCTCCTTGGAGCTTCATCAAAGTCGCGGCCCCGTGGATTTGCTACACAGGCAGCCAACCTCTTGGTACCATGTTTTACCCACAACTCCCCTAAAAGTAAAATGGAAAAGGGCAACCTGCGGTGTCCTAGAGTCTGCTGATAAAACCACAAGAATAAGGGAGCGTGTGTCTACGTTGCTTCAAAATTTGTTAAAATGAGTATTTCACTTAGGGGAGAAAAGCCAGTCCTGGCAATGATTTGTGGCACTGAGCTGTGAGGCTGCACAGGCCGGGGCGAGGACGGCTTGCAGGCACCGCCCAGATTGCGATTAAAACTGAGCTCTGGGCAGCGCCTGTGGCTCAAACGAGTAGGGCACAGGCCCCATATGCCGGAGGTGGCGGGTTCAAACTCAGCCCCAGCCAAAAACTGCAAAAACAACAAAAAAAACCCTGAGCCCCTAGGCATTGCAACTTACATGTCCTGCCCACGTCCCTTCTTTGTAAACTGTGGCAATACATGGCTTTCTGGCTTACAGCTTCCATTAAAAATAGGATTTTCAGAGGAAACTCCTTAATTTCCTTTTGTGCGATTCTGTTTCTGCAGAAACTGGCACTGTCTGTGTTTAAAGGTTTTGTAATTGAACAGGTATAAGAAGCAAAAGAGGCCGGTGGCTGAATTTGTAAATGGTCATAGCAAGATGCCCGGCGTAAAGGCCGAGCTGCATTTATCCCACCTGATGCTGCCTGGGGGTCGGTGGCCAGCTGAAGTGACAATCGTCACTGCATCACGGTTGTGTCCAGCAGGAGCTCCAGCATACGGGGTGGCACGTGGTTCTGAGCCCCGTTCCTGGCTGGAGCCCTCCTTAGCATCTGTCCTATTTGAGCTTCTGGAAATCAGAAATCAGTTTCTAGAGATCTCAAGATTTCCTCCAAGAAGTGAATAGATTCCTTTTCAGATGGCAGCTTCTGACTTCGTCACACACTGGGGAAGACACCATTGAGGGAGTGGAGATCTTATGAGCAGAGAGAATTGTGTTGACACCACCATCGGAGACACAGGGCTGCTCACACCAAAGTGCCTGAGAAGTCGGCTGATTTCTTCTCTTTGAATATTTTGTTCTCATGGGTTTTACATTTTTAAAGCTGAAAAAGTTTCAAAAGTCATTCTTACTTTGGAAAGTTGCTGAGACTCAGCAACCACACAGAGATGAGACAGGGTCCTGGTTCATAGGATCAGGGACAGCTGTGGGGGGGCTGAGTGACAGGTGCCTGTAACGCCAGAGGAGGCTACAGGCCACAGGGTGGACTGGCCCAGATCACCCCAGGGCTCTTGTAGGACCTAGACTCAGAATCAAATTCCCTGAATTCCAAACCCACGTTCTTCTCTCGACCATGCCAGATCCAAGTCGCGATGCTCAGGCCCAGCAAGGGGCTGCACCCTGTGGGCCTTCTCCTGGCTTCAGGGGAATGAATATTTTCTTGAAGATGAACTGTTCAGAGCTCTAAGTACTGCATGGGAAGTGTACAGACACTATGTACATCAGTGCACAAAGAAGAACTTTAAAAATATTAAGTTTGTTTACAGCCCGTGGGCTTCCACGGGGACAGGTGCGTCTTGCTCGAGTCCCCTCTGGGAGACCACGGGCTGGTTAATTGGAAGTTCAGTTTCTTCAGACTGAGACGGAGAAATACAGGAGCTCGGCTTCCAACACAGGACCACACACAGGAGCATGTCAGCCCCGCAACCTTATACCTGCCCTCCCAGGAGATTCAGCTGTAACCCCAAGGAGAGGATCCTGGGGACGGGCTTCCTGAGCTCACACACGTACAGGGCCAGCTGGCACTCAGCAGTGAGAGAGGGGCCTGTGGAAAAGAGAGAAGTCTCTGGCTCTGCCTCTGACACCTCACTGGGCCTGGCACAGGTTCCCTGGGCCTCAAGTAGGGGTCTATTCCACCCTACAGGGACCTGTGGGCGTGGTGTGGGGCAGACGCCCATCCTGTCTCCATGATGCCTCGTCCTGCAGAGTCCCGAAGCCACAAAGGCTGAGCATGGCCCCGAGATGCTTCCTGGGCCCACACGGCGCTGGTGACACATATGAGCCCCCGACACCCACCTGAGTGTCTTCCAGTCTACAGGTGCCATGGAACCTAAGCTGGGCAGTGACAAGAAGTCACCGGTTAGGGTGCCCCAGGTTAGGGTGCCCAACAAAGCTCAAATGTGGGGGGAGCTGTTTGTTTGTTTCAATGAACAAAGTGGTAACCCCTTGACTGTCTGATCCTCCATGGAAACCACCTCAGAGTCATCAGGGTGCTCCTGCTCCCTGTCAACACAGCTGGGGGACAATAGCCTCAGAGAGCCAGAGAAATGGAAGGAAATTGGTTTTGAAAAAGGAAAAGAAGCCACCTGCCATTTCCCAGAGTGGAGAGGAAGGTGTGAGTCTGAGCGCTGAGGCGGGGCACGGTGGGACCGCCGTGTGGATGTCAGCAGAGGTGACACCGTGGGCCACTGGCCTCGCAGGCTTGCTGGCGTCAGATCAACCCCGCAGAGATGTGCGTCCGGGACCTTGGACCTCAGCTCCAGGTGAGCAGCACCTGGTGGACAACCGTCCAAGGGCCGCACGGGGCCGAGCTCAGCCCAACTCCTGTGCCGGTTGGAGGCACCATTTCCCTCTTGGTTTGCTGCATAGAAGCTGCTGTGACCTGGGCAGGTGCCACCACTGATTTTAGGGGTCTGTTTACCTGAGCTACAGTATGTCCAACTGGCTGGCTGAACACGACATGGGCGTCTGGAAAGTGGGTCTGGACGAGGTCAGCATTTGGATCAGTGACTGAGCACAGAAGCCCCACCCTCGCTGATGCAGGAAACGCTGCCTAACCTGGTGACAACCTGGGAAGAACAGCAGGTGAGGCCCCAGCTCTGCTCTGTGTGAGCTGAGACATCACCTGCTCTAGCTCTGGATGCCCTGAGTCCTTGTTTTCAGGCTGCAGAGCTCAGGCTGGGGCTCCCAGCATCAGCTCTCTGGGTCTCTGGCTCACAGTGGGCAGCGTGTGGGACCCTCAGCTCCATAAGCACATGAACTGATCCCTATAATAAACCTCTTCTGGCTGAGCCGGGGGGCTTGTGCCTATGATCCCAGCAGTCCGAAAGGAGGAAGCATTGCTTGTAGCCCAGAGTTCAAGAGCAGCCTGGGCAGCATAGTAAGACCCCATCTATAAGAAAAGTTTTTAAATTAGCTGGGTATTGTGGCATCGGCCATCCCAGCCACTCGGGAGTCAGAGGCAGGAGGATCCCTTGAGCTCAGGATCTGGAGGCTTCAGGGAGCTGTAATTATATCCCTGCACTCCAGGGTGGGTGATAGTGCAAGATCCTTTCTCCAAATAAAGGACTCTCCCCTGGATGTGATTCTCTCCACCCCTCTCTCTGTGCTGGTGGCTTTGTCTCCCTGGAGCCCCTGACTAACGCAAAGGGGAAGGCTGTGGAAGGAGGGACCTTGCTGGTGCCATTGGGGAACTCAGGAGCCCAAGAGAATAACCAAAAAATAAAGATTATATGATCCTGTGTGCAGGGATAAGTCACCATTTCCCAAGGCTAGAAATATGGCTGTCAACACATGTCAAAGATGCATTTAGCTCATTCGTAAATGAGGGAAACCATAAGACACTGCTCATTCAACAGAAAACGGGAAGCGCAAAAATAGCACAGGAGGTTGGATGGCGAAGGAACTTGTGAACGGGTGAGGCTGCCGAGGCTCCTACAGGCCAATAAAAAGGCAATGTTTGTGGTCATACCATCTATAGAAAGGAAATCAATTGTGTGTGTGCCAGACAAACATCAATTTCATCCTGCTACAGGCAACACTGTGTAACTAGTTAACCTCTAACCCTGGGCGTCCGTGTAACAGTCTGGCCACCAGGAAGTTAGTGAGAAGGGTCCCCTGCTCCCCCTGGCGGGTCGCACTCACCCAGGCAGCCCAGAGCAATCCTGACAGGAGCAGACAGAAAATCTAAACAACTAAATTCCACAGGTTGTGTTCCACTGGAGCTCATGGCCTGGCTGTCCACCCCAAATTTGAACTTGCAAATCCAAGTGAGGACTTCATGCCTGCAAGTGCTTCCTCAGAGGTAGCATCCCGGGCCGAGAAGGGGGAAGAATCATGTGTGCGGCATAAGACAAAGGGTTAGGCCGGCACAGGGGAAGCCGAGTGCCCGGTGTGTCCCAAAGCTCATTGTCTTGCACAACCCTCCAGGAGCAGAAATTTCTGTCAATCATGAGGTCCTCATTTATCTCAGCTGCAAATCAGCCGCCCTAGAATTCACATCTAAAACATCAAATCAAGGCAGAGGTTCTCTCTCTCTCTGGACTGCTGTGAATGCACAGGCCCCAAATCTGACTCAGCTGTGATTTTGGAGAAACCGCTGATGGGAAGGCGGTTTCTTAGACAACCGTCAAACGTCTAAACACTGGAAGAGAGGCTCTAAGAAACCGCCTGGCATCCAGCTTTGCAAAAAACGCTGTTCAATTATCTGGTCACTCTTCTTCTGATCAGAAAAATAAAGCACGCTCCTCACAAGGAAAAATATAAATTTTTGATTTCTAATGCTCCTGTCTCCCGTGACGGAATGAGGCTGGCCAGGGGGCCACTAATAGTTAAATCCAGGCCCCTCTTTGGTCCAAGTTTGCTATAAGAAATAATGTTCCAAATTAGTGATGTTCATCACACCTGAATTAACATGAAAACTTCCATCAAATTAAAATCATTTTGCAAGATTGGAATTGTTTCTGTAATGCCTGAAGTCCCAAAATGAAGGTGTGATCATGAATAAAAATCAGGACATGAAAGAAATCCCAAACTCCATTCCAGCCTCTGAGCTGGGGCCAGGGGTGGGGATTAAATAATCACACACACGCACTGGATTTCAAAGATTTTCTCGTTGGTTATTGTGAGTGGTGTGGGGTTCAGACAGGTCAGCGAGGGGTGTGCCGTGGGGTGCACGCAGTGTAGTGTGTGCCATGTGCCATGTGATGTGTGCCCTGTGGTGTGTGCCCTGTGGTTTGTGCCCTGTGGTGTGTGCACCATGTGGTGTGTGCCCTGTGGCGTGTTCTCTGTGGTGTGTGCATCGTGTGCTGTGTGCTGTGTGATTTTAGGGCAGGTGAGGGAACAGCACGGGAGCATGGGCCAGGGGGAAGAGAGTAGAAAGCCCTAAATCCAGCACCAACCCTTGAGTTCCCTCTCCTTGGAGGCACAGAATTAAGTTTAATTCACAAGCCCCGAGCATTTTCCAAGGGTCTTTAAAACGGGATTAGCCGAAAGCAATTATGTTGGAGAGACCCACCAGGAAATTGTAAAGGGCCCTGCCCACTTAGTGGGACCGTGTGCCAGCAGGGTGCATTTCCATGGCGTTCGACAGTGGAGTAATCACACGTGGTGCTGTGCGGAGTCCACCCAGCAGGCCCCGTCAGCAGATCAGGGTTGAATCGACACCCACCGGCATAACCCTCAGCTGGGCCTGGCTTGCTGGACGCGGCCTGCACACTCCGCCCTGACAGCGCCCCGACTGCACAGCATCCCTGTGCAGTTTTCATCCCCGAGTTAGGAGCTCTCGTGTAGCATCCAACTTGACGAGGGTGCAATGGCATGCATGTGGCATGCACGGAGTGTGTTGGTAAACTCTGCGTGTGTTTTCTATACAAGTGAGACTTTCATCTGTCCATATAAATATGTCTACGCCTACGGATGCCACATATGCAAGATCTCTCAGTAGAAATGCATGTTTTTAGAATGGGCCATCGGGACGCGAAATAAAGGATACACTTGTCCAAGTTCATCAAACAGGCAGGACAGAATGCCTTTCTGTTGAGCATAACTGCAGGATCTGGAATCTGGGTGACAGCCCTTCCTGAGCCGTGTGAGCCTTGTCTGGGGCTTGGGCTCTGCGGGCTTCACTCCACAGCTGCACACATGGGGGGCTGGAGAAGGAAACCACCTCCCCACTCCTCTGTAAAACAATGGGAAATCATGTCATCTTGTCTGAAAAGATCTAGAAAGCAAAGCGTTCATCTTTGTTGAAATATAAGACCAAAAAAAAAGAAAGCTTCATGTGCATTGGACATGGAAAATGGTAGCTAGAATACCAGAGATAAGAACAGCGAAGACTCCGTTGGGGGAGCCTTATGGCATCTAATTTGCCTCTGACTTTTATCACGTTCTTCCCTCTTTCAAGGTCCCATTTCTGTGCCGTGTTCACTAATTCAGAAGGACTAATGCTGACATGAGTTGAAACTTAGGGGAGAGGAACACTCCCGAGTGTGTACGAGCTCTTCGCCCGCAGAATGCTTCCTTACAGATGCCAGATGTATGTTTTCAAGTGTGCGTGTGAGTATATGAAGAACTTTTCTAAAAAGTAAAGGAAAGAATAAAGAAATGAAGGAAAAAAGGGAGGGAGAGAATTTGGAAGTACTGAAGAATCGTGCCTGTAAGAGAAGAGAACGTGATCCCTGTCTTCATCAAAGCTGTGACGTTCTACTTCTTGTGTGGGTACATAGGGACCCCAAAACTAACTCCTTTTAACACCTAACCAGAAAGAACGGTAAAATGCACCCCCTTATTTCCCTTGACTAAATTTCCTTTCACTCGGGATATTTGCAAACATCCCAGTTGGATGAATGGCATTCTCCCAACGACATTCACACGTTTCCGCCTCGCCCATCACGTGAACCAGGCCTGCCTGGTTTCTGCTCCTATGGACACTGACAGGAGGTCAGGGCACAGGCACTTTCCTGTGTGCTCGGTCACCCTCACCTGGGGAGAACATTTCACCTCTGCACTGGCTCCCCTGTCAGACAGACAGACAGACAGACAGACTGCTTTCCCCAGCCCTGCAGTGAGGGGTCCCAAAGCTCAGAAGCTCCCCACAAACCCAGCACTGCCCAGGTGCTGTCTCAGCCACAGACTCCGCCTTCTTCCCGCCACCTCCTCTTGGCCACTTCAGAAATCGAGGTGGACAGGTCCCAGGAACTCACGCCCTGAGCTGCTCCTGGTGAGGGTACTGAGCAGAAGGGACGGTACGTGGGTCACTACGAAAGTTTCTAGACAGACTGCACTGTGGTCCACAATCTCACGTTCAAGAAACGCAGTCAACAGTGTTCTTTCTGATTCACCGGTGCAACACTCAGCTTGCCCGTTTACCAGTGTTTCTGGGGGGGCTTCATTTGTTTCTGTCTGGGAGATTTCACGTTTCTTGGTTTTTGAGTACCTCACGTAGCTTTTAATATTGGGTTGGAAGGGGTCATTCTCATCGTCCCCCTCTCTCTCATCACTCCCTATAGTGTGCTGATTTTCAACCAGTGTGTTATGAGAGGAACTTAGGTGTGCTGGGAAAATCTTTAAAGATCATTAATTAAATTATTTTTCTAAAGAAGTTCAAAGCACAGTAAGTATATTCTTGGGACACTGAGAAAGAAATTTCCCCATCTCATCAGCAGATCTTGCTTCTCAGAAGCTGTGTGAAATGATAAATGTTTGCTGTGCTATGTTCTTTAATGTGGGGGCTTCTGTCCCCCAGCAACATACAGATGACAGTGAACTGCCCCCATATGCAGGCCCTAAAGTTCCTTCCCTGGAGTCTCACTCAGTTCTGCTCTCACCACATCACGCCTTTCACTGGACCTCGGAAGGTGCAGGACCAGCCACAGGTCTCACCATGGACGTGGTGTCCCGACCTCCCAAGGGTGCAGCCTTGTCCCTCCTAGGGACCTTCCTAGACCACGTTTTCCCCAGAGGTTGAAGGGGACGCCGTCAGATGGCCAGAAGCCCTGGGGTCACTGTGGCATCTTCCACACGGGGTCAGAGGATCAACTGGGCTACCCCTGTGAATGAGAAAAGAACACTCAGAACTCTAGAGACACGTAAAACCCTTTCACAGGAGAATTCTAAAAAGGAATCGTGGGTGGTGCCTGTGGCTCAGCAAGTAGGCCGCTGGCCCCACATACTGAGGGTGGCGGATTCAAACCCAGCCCCAGCCGAACTGCAAAAAAAAAAAAAACTTCATGCTACTAGTTAGTAAATGAACCAGAGCCCCCAGCAAGGTCAGCCCCAGGGAGGGGCTCAAGTTCAGCTTCCAGCACCTGTACCACACGGAGTTCAGCAGCTACTGGGGACAGACACCCCGGGTGGCTCTGAGAAGCAAAACTGAACAAAACTACAAGTAAAGAGACAATTTCTCTCAAATCCTTTAGAAAGAATGGAGGAAAACAGACAAAAACCCTCAGTGCCTTTCCAAAGCTTCACGGACAGAAAGCAATTCAGATTTGGGGTCCAGGAGAAACTTCCCAGAGAGGTGGACACAGTGCCCAGCTCTTCAAGAAAGGGGCTGTTGCCCAAGACGGCCAGGCCTCCCCTCCCAGAGAAGCCCATGAACGAGCAATCTCCAAAAAGATGTGAGAGCAGGTTTTCCTCTCACTTTGGGGAAAGAGGATGGGAAAGTGGTCACAATGCCCCAACCACTAATCCTGTCATTTAAGAGATGAGCAAATGTGAGTGGACGCTGGAAAGTCCCCTGGACACATGGAGACTCAGTTCATGGAGCAATCAAAGGTGTTTCACCCAAGAGACGGATGAGGGTAGGTGATGAAGTGCTGTGCTTTTCTGCAAAACCTCGGTGAGAGCAGAGAAGGGTGGGAGAGATCACAGTCACTCCAAGGAAGGGGCACAGGAGAAGGGCCAGGCGCCTAGCAGGATCACAAAGAAACACAACCAGCTTGACTATAGGAATTTTACTAAAAAATTTAGTTTCTTGGGCGGCGCCTGCGGTTCAGTGGGCAGGGCGATTATCCAGCCCCATATGCTGAGGGTGGCGGGTTCAAACCCAGCCCCGGCCAAACTGCAACAAAAAAAATAGCCGGGCGTTGTGGCGGGCACCTGTAGTCCCAGCTAGTCGGGAGGCTGAGGCAAGAGAATCGCCTAAGTCCAGGAGCTGGAGGTTGCTGTGAGCTGTGTGATGCCACGGCACTCTACCGAGGGTGATAAAGTGAGACTCTGTCTCTACAATAAAAAGAAAAGGTTTCTTACAATACTTTACACTTTGAAGAAAATACCACCACAGCCACCTGCCCCCAGCTAACTCTCCCAGGGTTTTTGCAGAGACTTCAGGGCAGGGTGGCTGTGCCTGGCACAGATTGTCCCCACCAAGCTGCCCCTGCTCGGCACCCCCACCTGAGATGACAGTATCATGATCAGTTTTAGGGGTTCCTGTCTTTTCTCAACAGGTTCCGATACAAGTACTCTGGGGGCAGCCACGGTTAGAATAAGGTGCCTCTTTGCAGTGATCAGTCTTACAGGGCTTGGCCAGTGACTGACCGGAGCCCAGGTGACTTCAGGGCTAATAGGCAGATGTCCAGGGACAGTGGGACCCTCCCTAAAGGGAAGGTGGGGTAAGAATGGGAGAATATTTCTTATTTGAAGGTGTCCTCAGGACCGTCTGCTTTCAGGAATGGAGCACTAGTTAGTTCAAGGTGTGTGAGCCAGACCCTGGGAGCTGACGCCCTGTCCCCAGAGCTGGTGACCCCAAGCACCCTCCTATGATGACTCACACCCTTCCCCTGACCCCGCACAAGGAGAACCTGTGCTGGGAGTCAGTAAACCAGGGGGATCAGGGTATCCATCACCTCAAATGTAGAGTGTCTTTTAAAATTGTAACCCTGATGATGTCATTGTCCCAACTGAGCTGTACCCCCAAGGTGTCTTCTAAACATCAGACAAAAGCCACTTCTTAGAGTGACCCCAGATTCTCTGCAGGGACACCTACCCACAGGTGCCCACTGTTTCCTGCCTCTTCTGTCACAGCTCCTGTTTAACTCCCAAGGAAGAGCCTGTGGGCCACCACATTCAAAGTGGTAGTTGTAGAGGTCAATCCTGATTGAAGAATCCCCCAAGTCAGGGGACCTTCTAACCAAAGCAGGGAGGCCAGTCTGAGGGGGGTCGTCTGGCTGTCACTGGGACCTGTGACACTGCTGGAACTGGTTGATTGATAACGCACCTTCCCGCTGGGTGATGCGAGATGTCACCCCAGAAACGTGGCAGAACCGCCTCATGGGTCTTTGTGGGCACCTGCTCCCTGGACTCCAGGGCAACAGTGTCAAGTCCTAGCAGAGAGGACAAGAAGGAAATGGGCCCAAATGCAGAAAACACGGAGTGCAAAGCAGCCTGACCGTTCTCTCCAGACCACGTGTGCTTGTGGTGGGAGGAGCAGGCCCCTAACTTGGCCAAACACAGAATTAAATGAATCTCCCGCCATGCTGAAGTCGTATAAATGCCTGTTTGCTTATCAGCAGAGTGTGGTTAGTGAAGGCACCGCTTGCCCCCAGGGGGAAGGAGCAGGGACTCTGAGGCCAGGTGTAAACCAGCAGCCCTGGCAGCTCTTCCATCTCAGACAAACCTCTGCCCTCTCCACCTCAGTCTCCTCATCTGGAAGATGAGGCTAATGGCATCTATCTGGAAAAGATTAAATGAGCTTTTAAACCCAAGAGGCTGAGCCCAGTGTCTGCTCGTGGTGACCAGAAGTGACAGAGAAAGTAGCAGGAACACCCCCAACTGGACGTGAAGCCTGCTGTCCCTCTGGACAGAGGCGGCCTCCTCCAACGTGAAGCTCCGTTTGTTCAGATCCAGGGCTGGCAGCCAAAAACCAGATTCCTTAGAATTGGAAATCTGAACTCTGGCCAATGCCTGCTGTACTGGTTAAGAAAATCTTAGGGGTTTATTGTTAACAGAAAATTACTTTACAGAAATAGAAACAGCCTGCAGGCCTTGGAGAAGTTGTGGACCCAGCTGCAAACTTCCCTCCCCAGGCCATGGGTCAACACTGTGCCCAGCCCTGGGGAGAGACAGAATCAGCAAAGAAAATGTCAGACAAATATTCGGAATGTTTGTCTGCTTCTCCCAGAAATCTTAAACGCTTTGTGCGTCTCAGCTAATGATTCATTAAAATGGATTACGCGGAGCATTCCCTAACCTACTTGCCACTCTCCTGTCTACCCAAATGCAGCCCTTTGTGATAAATTTTTTATAGTTGGCTCATTTTTTTTTCAATTGTGTTTTGTGTCGTACTCCCCACGTAAGGAACAAAAGTGCATATTAGCATAGATTTGATTAGCGCAGCTGACACTAAATCCGTCTCTGCTCCTTTGATGGTGGGATTTAAGTCTTTCCCTTCCTTCCACCTGATTAGACCATGTGTTCCTCTGAGCAGAGCTCGCTTGCTGGAGCTGGGGAGGGTGCAGAAGTGAGACGCAGCCCTCCTGGTGACAGCTGAGGGAGCAGCTCCTGTGCGGCTGCCTCTCATGGGTGAGGCCGTGGACAAGCCACCTCCATGAGCACCCACTGTCCAGCCGTCCAACAAGATCGTGGAGTCAGAAGACGTGTGCAGACATAACCTCCTTACTACCTACCCCTGCAAGGGGCGTTATTACTTATCCGTTTGAGAGCTGAGGGCAGCCAACATCTATGATACCCAATAAAATCAGCTGAGTCTCCCCTTCAGTAATAGTGGGTTTGATGTGGGTGGTGGACTTCTTACGGGCTGTTTCGATTTCCTACTTATCTCAGGGGTCTTTCCTCCTCCCCAGTCTACGTTCACCTGCTCCTGGAAGCTGGCTTTGTTTTCCAGGACTCCCCTAACCCGACTCTACCAGATATTAAGTTGAGGAGCCTGGGACAGTGACTAGGTCATGGGAGCACGTCTCAGAGGGGAGGGGACGTCCCTGTTCTTACAGGGGCTTTGGCTGTCTGTCTGGGGGACAGTGGGTGCCTGCTCTCCTTGGATGACAGGATGGAGCAGATTCTTTATATTATTAGGATCCCGGTCCCAGGATGGAGCAGATTCTTTTATATCATTAGGACCTGCCTTCCATGTCCTTGGCACACTTAGAAGCTCATTGGTGTGATGATGAATCAGCACTCATCCCCCTCCCCAGACTGAGAGTATGTGAGACTAGGGGCCATGTCCATGTGGGCTAATTATGCTTAGAGAGTATTCTATGGATAAATGAGTGGTTCTGCAATCCCTGCCAAAGCTAGAAACTGGACTTAGGAAGCAGACAGGCCAGTAACATCCCCAACGCAGACCCTGTAGGCCTGGGCAGAGTTTGCTCACGAAGGCTCTGTGTGGCCACACTTCTGTTCACGGGCCGAGATCAAGATCCCACATTCAGCATGTCAGTAACCAGCATATTCTGTGGGCTGGCAAAGAAGGGCAGAGGAAATAAACTAGAAATGGTATCTCAGCAGGACAATTCCAAACATTGAGAATATACATGGGAAAAAAGTTAGAAATGTTTAGAGGCAATTTTCCAATACATGTATGTCTCTAAGTATAGAAAAGCAGAAAGATGAGCTAAAATTTCATCACCACCACCACCCCCCTAAAGACAACAGCACACTGGAGGTCAGGGGCAGGGAATAGAGAGGCCGACTAGTGCCATTGGGACAGAGGCAGGCTCTGAGGAGGGGACGGCCCTCTCCCGAGGCCCCCATAAGAAGCATGAGTGAGGCCGGGCGTGGTGGCGTACGTCTGTAATCCCAGCGCTGTGGGAGGCCGAGGTGGGTGGATTTCCAGTGCTCACGGTTCGAGACCAGCAAGAGTGAGCCAGAGAAAAGACCCCGTCTCTACCACCAGGAAAAAACCCAGCACCGACTGGCCCGCGCATCGTTACGAGGAAGGACAATGGGAAAAAAAAAAAACAAAAAAAAAAAAAAAAAAAAAAAACAAGGAAACTGAAAATAAAAACCAGCTGAAAATTAAAAAAAAAAAAAAAAAAAAAAAAAAAGAAGCATGAGTGACCAGGGCTGTGAGACGCCCTCCAACAAGGTCTGACTGGCTGACTGTGCCCCAAGCCCACAGCGGGTAGTCCTGACCTCAGGATGCAACTGAATTTGGGGACCTGGATGGGAGTCTTTAAAGAAGTGACTAAGGTAAGACTTGGTGCCTGTGGCTCAAGCAGCTAAGGCCCTAGCCACATCCACCTGAGCTGGAGGGTTCGAATCCAGCCCGGGCCCGCCAAACAACAATGACGGCCACAACCAAAAAATAGCCAGGCTGTAGCAGGCGCCTGTAGTCCCAGCTACTGGAGCTAGAGGCAGGAGAATCACTTGAGCCCAGGAATTGGAGGTTGCTGTGAGCTGTGATGCCAGGGCACTCTATCCAGAGCAACAGCTTGAGACTCTGTCTCAAAAAAAAAAAAAAGAAAAAAGAGGTGACTAAGGTAAAACAAAGTCACAGGGGTGGGCCCCCATGAGGAGAGCAGTCAGGACACTCACACGCCAGGAGGGACAATCCCCTGAGGACACGGGAGGAGGCAGTGTCCACAAGCCCAGGAGAGGCCTCAGGAGGACCCAGCCCCACAGACACTCTGGTCTGGGGCTTCCAGCCTAGGACCCTGAGAGCATGTGTGTCTGTGTGGACGCCCCGTGGTTCCTGGAAGAGCCACTGGACCCTGAGAGCATGTGGGTCTGTGTGGACACCCCATGGTTCCTGGCAGAGCCGCAGGACCCTGAGTGTCTGTGTGGATGCCCCACAGTCCCGTGCTGACCGGCAGAGCCCTGCACCATGGTCAGTTCTGAGGACGTCCACTTGTGGGATTCGTGGTGCTGGTTATGTTGGGCGGCCCCTGGCTGCTCCAGACATTGCTACCCATCAGGGAAGGAGCTGGAGGTCCGAGACCCAGATGGAGTCTGAGAGCTACAGAGGGACCAGGGGGCTGAGGAAGCCCAGGGTCTGCGGAGACAGGGCATCTGCCCTTGGCTTCTGTCTGGAGGCTGCTTGCCAAGGCTCAGGTCACGGTCAGTCTCCAGGCATAGGGTGTGTGTTCCAAACCTCAGGCCACCTGCCTCACACAGGGCGGCTGGCAGCAAACCGTCACCCCGTGCCACCCCTCTCCAGGGGCTGCCTCCGTGTTGCAATCTATACATTTTTACGTTCATTACCTAATTTGGCTTTTTATTAATGTAAAAGTTGCTCATATTTATAGGGTTCATGTGATATTATGATGCAGCATATAACGTGCTGTGGTCAGATCAGGGCACTTAAGAAATCCTCCCATGTAACATACGGCATTTCACATTTTCTCTTTCAGCTACTTTGAGATATGCAGTGAGTCCTTATTACCTATTGGCACCCTCCAGTGCTATGGAACAGTAGAACTTACTCCACATCTCTAGCCATGGTTTGCCCCAGCCCCTACATGCTCTTCCCAGCCTCCTCTGTCAGCCTTTCAGCCTCTAATTACGGGAAGCCCACTGCCCAGCCCTGCACAGGAGTGAGAATCCAGCCGTGTGCCTCTCCGCTCCTGTCCCCTTCCACCTAACGTAACGACGGCCTGGCCCACCCGTGCCGTAGCAAACTGCAGAGTTACATTGTTCTTGTGGCTGCACAGTGTCCCACTGTGTGCACACGCCTCAAGTTCTTTATCTGTTTGTCCTGTGATGTGCACTCAGGCTGATTCCACATCAGGGCTGTTGTGATTGGGGCTACACTTGTGTTTACTGAATTTCCATACATGTCCAACCCACCAGCATCTAAGCCTCATAAAACATTCTCCAACTGGTCTAGGCATTAACGCAAGGCCTACCACGTGGCAGGTGTACTAACAATTATTTGTCAAATTTGTTAAGTGAATTGATGAATGCTATATTTTAAAAAGTAGGTGGCTTCATATTGCAAATACAGAAGGTGCCCCAAAAATGTATACACATTTTAGGAAAGGAAAAAAAAGCTACTAAAATTGTAATAGTCAATGCACACCCATAACGAACGATAAATACAAATTGTGTTGAGCCCCACTTGTAATCGCAGAAGACAGATAGGACATGAGTATCACAGATTTAATACAGTTTTTTCCTCTCTTAAAATGTGGATACATTTTTTGGCACCCTGTTTATCTAAGTCAGGCCTATCACCTTGTGAACACTCAGCCTAAGGAAGAAAAGGAAACACGCGGCGAGGATCACAGGTGTCCTAAGGTTTCCTTTGAACACCTTCCCCAAAGGCAAACTTTGGTTTCAGCTTCTGTCTCAACCTCTACAATGTGTGGCTTCTCCTTCCTCCATTCAACAGTTCCAGGCTCAGATTTCATTTTCATGCCCACAATTAGTAAGATTCATATTCCAGAAGAAAGC
Source organism: Perodicticus potto (assembly GCA_963574655.1). Lineage (NCBI taxonomy): Eukaryota > Metazoa > Chordata > Mammalia > Primates > Lorisidae > Perodicticus > Perodicticus potto. The sequence goes on along the minus strand of CAUYRH010130744.1, from coordinate 28,924 downwards.
TGAAGGGTTCATTTGTGTTAACGCAGCACTTGGGACCAATAACCTCACGGAGAGAAAGCAGAGCTCCGCGTTGTCGTCTCCGAATGAGCCTGCAGCCGCCACCTGCAAAGTGTCTCTGCCCTTCACCACCCGGGCCGCAGCAGCTAACTAAAGGCAGACATTTTAGAAAAGTCATCGTTCCCAACAAGGCATCTGAAAATACGCTGGCATGAGAGCACTGAAATCTTGGAGAAAAGGTAGAGAAACAGCATCATATACTTGAGTTTTCATTTGGTTCTACGACTGAAATCTAGTTTAACTAAACACAGCACAGGTCTCTGACTCCAACGTAAGTGCCTACAAGATGGACGCCTCTCCTCCCACACGCTGCTTTCAAGTACCCCACAGTCTGGGTGCACACAAACCTCCTCCTCACGCCGCTAATATAATAATATCTGTATAATATCCATTTGGAAGCCTTGGAAGTGCTACCTAGGCCAAAGTTCATAAAGTAAGAATTCACAACATTATCTGAATTCTCTTCCCCCTTTCTATGTGATTCCAAAAGAATTTGAACAAAAGTCTTTCTTTTCTACCCATGTTACTTTCTCTGAATGCGTCACCCACCTTTTTCCGCCCTCTGATCTGTGAAGCTTCACTCAGCCTCCTCGGGGTGGGTGCTCGGTCTCCCAGCCAGCAGGGAGGGATCTTTTCTCTGATAAAATGATCATCCTCTTCCACGTTGTTAAGGAGTTATGTTTGCTTCTTTCTCTGAAGTGGCAAAAACTAAACTCTCAGGTCGGAAATTTGTTGTATTAAACTCTGACATAGTTTTGAAGGAAAGGAGGACGGGAGGGAGGGAGGTCAGACTTCCCGAAGCTCGGAAGCTGCTTGCTGAGTCTAGAGAAACTGCAGTTGCAAATGTGCAGTGTCTGAGATGAGAGTCTGGCTCTGCGCTGGAATCTGTAAATGATTGTCCAGCGTGTTTCCGACAGCCAGTCACAAAGCCATTCGCACAAGGCCCAGCAGCCTCCAACTCACCCAGCGAGTGGAGGACACCACAGTCTAACAGAGGTGGGGACACATGTGGGGGACAAGAAGAGGAGTCTGCGGCATTAGGACCAGGCCCCCAGGAGATGTGGGTTAAATCCACCACAGACATGCATTAAAATGGACAAAACTCCCAAATCAAATCCGGGAGCAGGTGGATGAGTGAGTCCACGTGGGTCCCAAGGCACACACGTGCACACAGGCGCACACGCGGGGACCCCTGCTCAGATTGCCGCTAATGACTCCTCGGAAGGGCGTTTGCCTGAAAGTGATTACAACCAAAAGGCTAAGGCCGGAGGCCTCGGCAATCACTGCGGAGCGGGACGCCTGTCACGTCGCATCACTGGTGCGATGAATCTTTTACATAATGTGAATCGCTGTCTAATTGTGGCTCTGATTGCACCTCGCGTCCTCAGCGGGCTCACAGCTCTCCAGCCCCGCGAGAAGCAGGGGAATAAGAAGAAAATTACAAAGAACTGAGGTTTCTACATCCTGAGAGGAAAAGAAATCAAAGTGGCTGAATGGATAAAGGAGCAGAAAGTCAGCCAGCCTGGCACCTGTACTCTCCTGGACCAGGCAGCGGCGCGTGCGCGCCCGGGACCTTCCCGGAGCCCGCGGGTAACGCTCAGCAGAGCCGGTGCAGCCTCGCCCCCCGACCCCCAGCAGACCCGCAGAGTCCTCCCTCCCACCCTCTGCGGGATCAGACGAACGTCAGTGGTTCAGACTCAGCAAACGTGAATTATGATCATTTTCCTTTCCCCAAATTCAACCCACTCACAAACACACTGGCCGGAGAACCCACCTCTCACTAAGCAAACTCGGGTCTCCTCGCCTCGTGCCCCCCCCGCCCCTTCTCCCAGGCCCCTGGGGGCACCGCAGGACTGTGTTTCCACTTCTGATGAGGGTGGCCAGGTCGGGCGGGATGGGGAAGCCCTGGGCTCTGCTCTGATGCTCATCGGTCTGACGCTCGCCTGGCAAAAGCTCCCTGGGCCGCAGCATCTGGGCAGGGCAGCCTCAGCTCCAGGAGACCCCTGTGAGGGATGCGCGAGTCCCAAAGGAAAAGCAGCCGACCTGCCTGCACCGCGGTCAGGGGAGTGTGTCTGAGGGGACGCTGGGCCAGGGCTGGGCAGTGCCACCCCACAGGTGGATTGAGCCCTGCTCCTGAGGCTGCAACAGGCAGCACCCGCCCCCACCCCGTCACAGTGAGCGTTGCAGACGGGCCACCACCTGGACCAGGCGCGGGTCTGCCCGTGTAGTTAAGCACCAAGAGCACCGCAGCCCACACAGGCAGCCACCAGCACTCCCACGGCCTCCCTTCGCTCACCACTGTCCCACAGGTGTGGGCCCCAGAGGCAGCATCCTCTCAGCTATTTCCACCAGGAGACAGCATCAGCCAGACTCCATCTCCGCAAAGATAACAGTCAGAAGAAGACTGGCGAAAATGCGAGTCCGAGTTTGCAGATAGAGACAATGTCCTGCCTTCCTGACACCTGCTACTACTGTCTAGGCAATGGTCTGTCAAAACGACCAACACAGGCTACAAACCCGGAGGCCTTCCTTATAGCCCTGAGCGCTAGCTGCATCTGCCGGACATGGAGCCCTCCTCACACTGTGGACACAGGCCGACTCCGTAACCAAGCTCAACACCATGCCCATGTGAACATGACGCGGGAGATTTCTTATGAAGGAGTAAGACCCCCCAGCCACAGGCCACGTGGGGCACAGGTGCAGACCCACCCCACGGCCATGTGGGGCCCAGGTGCAGACCCACCACACAGCCACATGGGGCACAGGTGCTGACCCAGCCCACAGCCATGTGGGGCACAGGTGCAGATCCACTCCAGCAGCCACTTGGGGAAACAGGTGTGGACCCTCCCCACAGTTACACAGGGCCCAGGTGTGGACGCACCCTGTGGCCACATGGGCCCAGAGACAGCACCAGAGGGAGCGCCATGTGTGGGGCAGTTCATTGCCTCCTGCCCAGGGCCAAACAACTTGGAATAGATAATCAGATAACATCCCATCCCAGGGCTCCCACTGTTTGAATTCTTCACCAGTAATATTTTATAACATTGATATTTCTACCCTTGTGAGGACATGCGTATTTCCCATATATATTATGTGAGTTTTTTTAGAAAGAGTGCTTTTAACAAACATGAGTCTAACTATGTCCTTTGGCTTAATCATTGGGGAAGAGAACTATATACTGTGATGACTTAGCCACATCTCAGCTAAGTAAAATGAGCCAAATTCTTTCTGTTTCTTATCTCTGGTTAAGAAGTACTTGAGAACTCTGTTGGGCTTTAATTCCTTAATGCTAAAGAATGGAATCAGTAGACGATTTGCATTTTTTAAAAGTCAGCTAGCACGCAAAGAGAATTTTCTTTTTTAATCTAAAACCTCCGTGAAAATAGCTATCTTCCTTCAACCCTGGAAGGAAGATTCCAGGGTTCTGCTGTTTCCCCCTGCAGGTTCACGTGAGCAGATGTTGCTCCCACGAGTGGGAGGATGGGGGGTTGGGGAACACAGCAGCTGGGGTGGGAGGACCCTCCATGCAGCAGGAGCGGTGAGTGTCCTGGTGGACACCAGCCCCGGCCTCATCAGTCTCACACTATCCCCAACCTTCCTCTGTGACCAAAAAAAAAAAAATCAGATACAAAATAATAGCCCACAGCCAAACATGTCCTCAAGCCACCTAGCAAGAAGCCATCACCACTCAAACTCAAAGCTGACTTCAGTGGAGACTCCTAACAGCTGAGCTTTGCTCCTCCCAGAATCATCAATGCACCTGCCAGAGTCCTGTCCAGGTATCTGTCCAACCACCAGGGGTGACTCAGGTAGAGCTGTGGAGACCTTGAGAGCAAAAATACGTCATACTGAGTTTAAAGTTGAAGATGAACAAGGACAGGCCCACAGGAGAGAGAAACACAACTATATTCAGGAGTGGGTGGGGGCTCGGCAAGCCCCACCGCTTGGGTATGAAGGGCAGGTACAGGGCGCACCTGCTGGGAGCCACCTACAACTCAGACTTTACATGTAGATGCAAACAGTGTAACCTGACTGTATGCACCCTCACACTAACCCAAAAAAGAAAAGAAAAGAAACTCCCGCTGGACTTCGCCCAGCTCAATTTCAAATAAGCAAAAAAAAAAAAGAATATGTCATTTGTTTATATTTTCATAGGCACCTACTAAGAAGCAGAATGGTGTCCTGTGATCTGTCTCTGATTATGGGTCAGCACATTAGTGCTGTTAACAGATGCATTAGCTAGTTCAGGCTGCGGTAAGGAAACACCATGGGGCAGCCTCAACAATAGACGCTCCGTTTTCATGGCTCCGGAGACCAGAGTCCAGGATCAAAGTGTCCGCAGATTGGTGTCCTCAGCTGCAGACAGCCACTTCCCCCCTGTGTCTTCCCACAGCAGAGGGAGGCCAGTGAGCTCACTGATGCCCCATCCCATAAGAACCTTGATCCTATAGGCCCCACCTGTATGACCTCTTATGACCTTGATTCTCTGTAGAGGCTCTGTCTCCAAATACAGCCACAGAGGGGTTTAGGACTTCAACACATGAATTTGGGGGAACACTCTGAGTCCATAGCATTCCACCTACATGTTCAGATCCCTCCAAAATTCATGTTCTTCTTCCATGGTAAAATGCATTCACTTCATCCTAATAGCCCCCACAGTCTTAACACAATCTAGCCTCACTGTAAAGTTCAGAGTTTCATCTAAACATCACCTAAATCAGAAACAGGTGAGATTCCAGTACGATCCATCCTGAGGTGAAATTCTCTACCTGGGAGCCAGGGAGACCAAACATGGTAGGTGCTTCCAGAGTACAATGATAGAGTGGGCGTGGGACAGAAATTCCGATTCCAAAAGAGAGCAATAGGAAATAGAAAAGGTGAGATGGGTCTCAAGCAAGTCCAGAGCCTAGTGGCGTCGATTCTACTAGACCCTGAGGCTGGAGGAAAAGCCTGTTTGGCTCGGTGCTCTGCCCTAAGGCCCCTGGGCAGCAGCATCACTGCCCTGAAGACTCTGCTCCATGGCACCACAGCCGATTAAAACAGAGCTGGTGGTCTCTCCCTTTGCAACCAAGGAGGCAGCCCTGGTAATCTCTGAGTAAACACAGGGTAATTCTCCCATTTTCTTGACAGATGAAGCAAGTGACTAGCTCTGTGGCAGCATCCTGACAGCCCCAGCATCCTGAGAGCCTTCCCATGTTGTCCTTTTTTTTTTTTTCTGTTTTCTTTCCTCTCAGCTGCCCAGGTCTCTGCTGGTCCCATCTCTATTCCTGGATCCTGATGAGGGGCTGATTAAATTCATGGTCCATGCCGGCACCAGCCTCGGTGTCAAATGGCTGTTCAGACACAGGCTTGGTGTTATCTTCAGAGCAAGCTTCCACATTTTTTTGCAATACAGATAGGCTGAGAATTTTCCAAATCTTTAAGTTCTACTTTCTTTTTGCTGGATAAGTCTTACAATTTATATCTCTCCCCTTTTGGCTTTTCATTGTAAGTGATCAGGAGAAACCAGGCTGTGATTCTAACACTTCTCTAGAAATCTCCTCAGCTGAATATCTGATTTCACTGCTGACAGGTTCCACCTTCCTCAAAACTCTGGAACTGGAATCAGCCAATGCTTTGCCACTTTGCAACAGGGACCACCTGCCCTGAACTTCCCAGCATCCTGATCCCCCTTCCTCTGAGACCTCACAGCACAACCTTCCACGTCCACGTGTCCATGGGTCCACGTGTCCACGTGTCCACGTGTCCTGCTCCTGGTGGTATCCATGCTGTCTGTGGTGCTGGAGGCACTCTCCAGCCTGCCTTGCTTCCTCTCCAGCCTTCAGCAGACTCAGCTCTACTGTCCATCTCTCTATCAACAACCCCTTCACAGCCATCCAGGTACCTGAAAATTCCTCCCATCTCTCCCTCCACCAGTTCCAAAGCTATTTGTACGTGTTCAGGTATTTCTTCCAGCAGCTCCACCCCCAGGACCAAAACGTCCTAATCTCCTGTTGCTGCCACAGAAACATACAAGAGACTAGTTTTCTGTTGAAACCACAGATACGTGGTTCTCAGAGCTCTGGAGGCTGGAGGTCCACCACGGCCTCGTGAGCTGGGTGCTGGAGAGGGCTCTCTCCCAGACCTGCAGACAGCCACCTCCTGACTGTATCACGTGTGCAGAGAGCAAGGAGCTCACCGGTGTCTCCTCTTAAAAGGGCACTAATGTCATTAGACAGGGGCCCAGACCTATGACCTCTCTTAACCTATGTTATTTCATTACTCCAAATACAGCCACACAGTACATGGGTAGGGTGAGGCTTCAACACGGGATGGGGCTGGGGCTGGCACATTCAACCCACATTAGCTGTGTGATCTTGGGCACATCCTTTAACACCTCTGAGAACCTGTCAGAGGTGCCACTGAATCCTCTGTCTGTCCTGGAAGCTTCTGCTGAGGACCAATCAATGGAATGCTTATGAAAGGCTGTGCGCTGTTAGAGATTTGCAAACAGCCACCGCTGCAAGGAAAAAGAAAAGCGCCCACGTGAAGAGTAGGAGGCGCTCTGGACCAATTGCAGTTTCTCTGTTCTTCGCCTTTAGAAGAAAAAAGCAAATAGCTATAAAAGAGAAATCATATTTTTAAAAATCTAGGGTAACAGCATGAGTCCTCCTTGGTCAATTTCCCACATTCTCTCTAGACAATGAAAAATGAGGCCAGACCCTCATTAAAACTGTACCAATAACAACAAGCTCCGCCAGGTTAGCCTCGGACTGCGTCCTTTCAGAAAGCGTCTCATGGCCTCGGCTGAGACCAGAGGGCGCTTCCGTCTAATGAGGGCGCGCAGCTGATCCCAGTTGCTCAGGCCCAGGGCCTTCAGACAGGCTCTGCTGTGCCTGGCAGGGCTGTATTACTGCGCAGGGCGGCCTTGACCTACAGGGAGAACACCCTACGGAGCTCTTCTTAAACTTCTTTCTGTGTGAGCAGACACAGCCTTCTGTTTTCTGGCGGGGACTGTTTCTCAGACTTCTCCCTGCCCCTCCACGGGTTCCTTCCACCATCACATTATCTGTGCATTTAGAGGCCCAGGCCTGTCTTTGTATTTATGGCAGTGTGGGCTCCGAAACTGCCCGTGCACAGGTTGTGAGCACAAGGGCTGACAGATTCCCAGGAGGAAGCAAGCTCCTACCCTACACCAGATCCCGGGCACCGGGAAAGGGCGTCTTCCAGTGAGCACAGCGTGGGCACAGAGATGGTCAGGGACTCCTGCGGTGGGGCCGAGGGCCTCAGACAGCCTCTGCACCTCTCCAGACAGACTGAGACGAATCGTGCTCCCCTCACTGGGGTTGTTTTCACCGAGAGTCCAACATGGACTTTCTTAGAGAGTGATTCTGAGCTAAGACCCTGAAAATGCCGTAGGTAAAGTTCCTTTCCTCACTCATCTCCCTGTTTTCCACATTTAATGTTATTCACTATGGAGCTCTGAGCTCAGGGTAAGCTCAGGACAACTTCTCGAAGAGAAATAGAAGAGGGAGCCCCCAACCCCAGAGCAAGCGCTTCCCCCCTGGGCAGAGACCGAGTCTCTGCAAGAGTGCGTCCTGGTGAATGTGTCACCTGGGGTGGCGTGAACCAGTAGGACAAGGAAATCCAAGGACTTAGGAGAAGTCTTCACCTTGTACGGGGTTCAACCTTCTCACCTCTCAGCGCTAGGCAAACTTCCCTCTTCCCTTGCTCAATGCCCTTTATGATAAATCTGCTCACTTAAAAGACCCAGAACATCCAGGGTGGATTAGCAAGTGGGGCACAGTGTTTTCCAGCCTCTGGCCTTCAGGGGGTCTCCAGACCCCGGAGGAGGAAGGACTCAGCCCTGCACCCCACCTCACCGTGCTCCAGCTACCTGAGGAGACGCAGCTTGTGACTTATTTCTGACACTTTATTCCTGAGCACACAGGCTTAAAATGCTCCCCGGGAAGGCTGAGACAGGGAGGGACAGGTCAGAAGAGGGTCCGGACTCCCTGCTGCATGACCAGGGGGACTTCCAACCTGGTTTGTCACACTGCAGAGGCGATCAGAAGGGGAGAGACGGGCGACATGGGCTGAGCTCATGTGAGAGTCCTAGCAGCTGGCCATCTCCTGATTCCCCAAATACTTCAAAATCCCAAAGCATTTGAAATATTTCACAATGGATATCTTTTTATTATTATTATTATTATTTTGTAGAGACAGTCTCACTTTATCACCCTCAGTAGAGTGCTGTGATGTCACAGCTCACAGCAACCTGCAACTCCTGGGCTTAGGCGATTCTCTTGCCTCAGCCACCCGAGTAGCTGGGACTACAGGCGCTCGCCACAATGCCCGGCTATTTTTCTGTTTTTGCAGTTTGGCTGAGGTCAGGTTTGAACCTGCCATCTTCAGTATATGGGGCTGGCACCCTACTCGATGAACCACAGGTGCTGCCCCAAAATGGATGTTTTAATGGATGGATCACACCTGAGCCCCTCTCAAAGGACTGTTTCCACATCAGATTCAGGCACCTGGGAAGTGGTGGCGAATGTGTTGGACACGCAGCTGCACCAGGGAATGCACGGGGCACAGCAGTGGCCGGAAACAAGGACCACAGAAGGTCCCCTGCACCTGCCCTCCCTCGGACCGTGGCCTTCCACTGGGGCAGCTTTTAGGGGAAGCAGGAAAGGCCCTTTCCTGGGAGCTCCCAAGCACTCATCTGTCAAGATGAATAATATTTTTGTGCAACATTTAGAAAAATCAAAACTGATAGCAAAAAATACGCCATGGACAAAATATCAACATTTTCGATAAAGACGGGCTCCAGTAACACTACCTACAGCCAGAGCAGAGCCTGGAGGATGGGTGCTCACCACAAATGCATGTTTTTATGAATTTTTTAATAATTAATTTTTGTTTCTGGAATGTTAAGCTAGTTGAAAAGTATCAAAAATTTTAAAAGTGGGTGTATTAAATCTCACAGCATTAATTTTACATATTAATGATTTGATTATGCCCAAACTAAAATTTATTATGATTTTACTTTCCTTACTTTGATGAAAGCAAATTCACCAGCAATAATTTACGAATCTACACCTTTGCTGACCTTGGTTCCCATGAGAGGATTGCCATATTTGGCAATTTTTCCTGAGCAGGTAACAATTATAATTTTTCTAAATTAACTTTGATTTACTGGCACTTCTTTCACAGGATACCTCTGTGACTCACATTGTTTTAAAATCCTCAAGTCCACTTCCAACTGGGGTGAAATTTCTCTAAGGAAACCTCACAAGTGATTTTTAAAAGATGCAAAGATGATGTTGATTTTATGTCACAAACTAATGACATTGGAGGTTTCTTAAAATGAAGCATTTCAGAGGAAACCTGTCCAGAACTTAAATCATCAGAATGTTTCAGAGCTGAGTCCGTGACTGCTTCTTGAAAATCACATGTATTCATGCAGAATGATTTTTTTGAATTAAAAATTCAAAACCTGAACATAGTTTAATTTTGCATTTTTTTCATTTCAAACGTTAAATGAGAACCTCTATAATCTCCTGAATTTCTGTCTGAGATCCACTTTTCCTACAATAATTGATACTTTCATTTCATGATTGTACATTCCCAATTTCTTTTACCTTTTTCATGCCCTTTTAAATTCAAGAAGAATATTCATATCTTTTGCTAACATTTCAAATCCATCCAAACACTACCTCTCATTTGGCTTAATTCACAACGCTCCGTTGAATACGAGGTGAGGAAGGAAAGAAGTCAACTTTAGAAATATTATTAATGGCTTTGCTACCTGCAAAGCCACGAAGGCGAAGTTATAATAGATTCTGATTTGGGTATAAGTAAAATATTTCCATTTAAAATAAGGTGGTGAGCTTTAACGCTCTTACTTCTCAATTTTCAATATTTGTTCAAGTACTTTAATGTTCTGGAAAAAGGATTAAACAGTGAAAAATGCTCAACAGCACACACAGGAGACCACATTCCCTCTGCTGCCCAGGCTGTGGGGTGGTGGAGCAAGACGGTGGGGGGACTGGTCCCTGCTCTGGGGCCTGGAGCTTCTGTGTCCAGGGCCACTGGGCTGAGTGCACACAGCAGGCCTTGTGCACTGGTAGGCTGTGTTCACGTTCGCCTTCTCTTTCTCTCTCTGTCTCTCTCTCTGCCTCTCTGATCCTCCCACCACCCTTCAGTCTAGCGGCAGTGAAGGGAAAAGGTGGGGGCGTGGAAGCCAGAACAATCTCATGTCCATTGGGGCCCATCTCATGCCCTGGATAGAGCACGGATTCAAGGGCCAGCCTCCCAGGCACAGTCCTAGTCTCAACCCTTCTCTGCCCTGTGGCCTCGAGGAAGCCACCCTGGGTGCCCTAGTTTCCACAGCATTAAAATATTAATAGTAAAACCCTTGTTAGGCGGATTAAATGGGCACACATGCGTACACACTGAAAATAGTTCTTGGGGGGCAGCAAAACCCACATGAGCATCATCAATTCCTGCTCTGCTGAGATTTGGACCCTCCCTTCTGGCCAGCAAGTGGCTTTGCCTCACGATGGTGCCAACAAGTGGGGACACCTGGGATGGAGACAGAGGGTTTCACTGCCCCTGGTGCACGGAGCTGCAGGCGTCCTGCCTGCGTAGGGACCCTTGCGCCCAAGCCTCACACTGCACTGAGGTCCCTGGGACCTCTAGACCAGGAATCCTGTTTTTATAAGAAAGCAGTGAGCACACCTGTTGTTTTTGTGGGGAAGAAGGAGTCATTGCCTCGTCCCTGAGATGACCAGCTGCACAAACGTCACTGAGAGATGGCCTGGAGAGCAGAGTACTCAGGTCCTAGATGTGCTGGAGCCCATGGCCCCATGGAGGGCTGCCTCCTGCAATTGACTTCCACCCCATCCTACCCGCTAGTCCCTAGGGTCCCTGCGCACCAAGAACTTATAAGATTCTCCTGTCAATGAATACGGTTTATCCTAATCTAATTCTCCCTGCCATGCTGGAGATTTGAGGTACTGTCCCTCCCGGTAGTAATATGCTTTTCAATCCAAAGGAATGAATCTCTAATGGTATAATTTTATGCCCCGACTCCTGAGTGAACGAGTATTTCCTGGAACATTTCTCGAGTCTAATCCTTTATAATTTAATGAACAGAAAGGTACTCAGTGGTCTGGGAGCCCTGGCCTATGGGGAGGACCAAGAAGGGCATCGGTTTAAGCTGCTGAGTGAGTCTCCCCGGAGCGGCTGTGACAAATCCCAGCCCACTGGAGAAGAAAACAACAAACATTTTTCCTCTCACAGTCTAGAGGCCAGAAGCGCCACCTCCCCCTATTTCTGTGTCATCCCCTCCCTTATCTCTCTCTCATCCAGGATACTCTGGCCTTGTGACTCCTGCCTCAGCTACATTTGCAAGGGTCCTCACTCCAAATAAGCTTCTGAAGGACATGGCTCTTGGGGTACCATTCAGCCACTGGGGCTGACTACCAGTGTGCAAGCCTGGGTGACACACAAGAGACTTCACGGTGTGAAAGCAGGAGGCTCCCAGGGCGGGGGCCCCACTGGCTGCTGGTTAGGGTGGAAAGGACAGTTACTCCAGAGGCCTGGACTGGCAGGTGTCACCAAAAGATCCCAGTGAGAGATGGTGCATGTCGTCAGTCAGCACTGAATGTTAGGCGGTATTGTGGGGCCAGTGAGGATTTTGTAAGGTGATCACCTCCACGAGCCCTCTGTCCATTTTAGGACATGGAATTGTTTATCTTATTCCTGCCACTTACAAACAGATTCTGACAGTAATTTCAAAGTAGGCACACACACTGGCCAGCCCTCCACCCCCACAGCCACAGCCTCCTCCTAGGAACACACCTGGTAACACAGGAGAACACACCTGTCAAACACCCCTGTTCAGCACACCTGGGAGCAGACCCGGGAACACACCTGGGGGCACACCTGTTCCACACTCTGAAGAGCAAGCCTGGCAGCTGCATCCTCCGCCTTCAATTTGTGGGTGTCAGGCTGTCGCCCTACCAAGTACAAGTTACTGACCATTTTCTACAGTGAGTCAGATGCGCCTAGACCTCATAGAAGGCTACAGCTTTCTCTTCCAAAATTAAACCTCAGCGAGGCTCAGCCCCAGCACTTAGGGTGTGGGATCCGCAGGTATGGATGGCTGGGGGCTCCCTCTCATGTCCCCCTTGGAGCCTGAGCAGCTCCTCCCAGGTCCTTCCCAGCAACAAAATGCTTTCCACTCTGGCACGTTCTCCTCTGTCAGGAGAAGGGTCTGGTTCTGCAGCCCTGAAGGAAGCCCTCACACCAGGTGGTGGGTGTCAGTACTCACGTCTCACCTGGGAAGGGGCCATCTTTGGACAAAAAGGGGTCCCTCAGCAGAGTCACAACCACTGATAAATGCAGCTTGGGAGAGTGGGGCTCAGAGACCCAGAAATAGTTTGAGGGCCGTGAGTGTGGCCCTGCCTCTGCTGCGCAGGGGCCCCCCTGCTCCGGGCAGGCCAGGCTTTGGTTCTATCAGGGGCCCCCACTGATTGGACAGGGCCCAGCCTTGGGGGAGGGCCAGCTGCCTTAGTCAGAGTCCCCCAACTTAAGTGACGATCTTATCCCAACACACCCTCACAGAAACACCCTGACCAGAGTCTGGCAGTGACATGTCTGAGCACCGTGGTGCAACCACGTTGACACATCAGATTCACCACCAGTTTCAATAATTTTCAAGTCAGTGCCAGGAGAAGAAGGCAGGAGTGAAGGGGACAGACGGGTAGGAACCCTGACCACACGTGGACCCTGCTAGTGCCTGACTGAAAGAAATCACCTGCCCAAGGGTGTTACTGAGACAACTGGGGAGGTCTGAGAGTGAGCTGGCATTGGGCAGTAATAATACAGGGTGAGCTCAACTGTAGGGAGGCTCCGAGAGTGGCATCGCCGGAAAACATTCACACTGTTCAAAGATGCACAGTGATTAAGTAGGGAGGAAATGGCATTTAATGAGGATTCATTACAATAATTCCATGGGGAAAGGAAGAAAATGAAGCAATTGCAGCAAAACTTTGATTTTTGCTGAAATTTAGTGCTGGGTACATGAGAAGATGTTCTAAGTGTCTCTCTGCATAGGATAATTCATCACGGTGTTATTTGGACGCGGTGTGGACACCGTGTTTATTGTGGCTGCGGGATACGGCACCAAGAATAAAAAATTTACTAAACTATCACTATTTTTAAAATACCCTCATGGAGTCTCTCCATCTTTTTGTCTTCTCAAATTCATGATTGCAAATAGTAAGAAAGCCTTTCTACCTCTTACCACATCAAAGCAATCGGATTTGGAATTATGTTAATACAGTTTACCCAACTTCTAGGGAGAAAATTTGCAAATTCCCATGGTGACAGTATTTCTAAATATCAGTAAAACATTAGGTGGCTATCACACTCATGGGCTTCGGAAGTCTGTTAATGGGGCCTGTGTGTAACTGGCTAGTTTGGTTGAAAGACATTCCAGGGCTATTTTTATCTTAATTTGTATTTTATTCAGAACTCAGACAAAGATGGCAAAATCATATAAATCTAAAAACACTCATAACTTTCCTGCATAAACCATTATTTTGACAGTCTTAAACGGAAAGCAACAATTCTACAATTTCACGTGGAGCCCTGAGCAGGCGGGCGTTTGGTGGAAGAATATGTGTGTGATTTATTTTAATGTTTCTGAACAGCGTGTGTGCACAGGAGGTCTGCGATGAGGGACACACGTATTTCCCACAAACCCTTAATTTATTTATGCAGGTTTTGTAATGTTTTCTGGTGGCTTTAAAAGAAAAGTAAATAGATTTTCATTATTTAAAATGAAAGGCTTTTCTGAGTAACACATTTTTCAGTTAGAACTCGGTAGGAGTTCTCTTGAAAAGAAATGAAACAGCTGAAGCAGGTTGTTTCTTTTATCTTATTGAAATAAAGATTTCCCATGTTGTCAGTAAGTAACAATGACAGTGGTAAGAACTCCAAGGGATGGGGTGATACGTCTGTAAGTGATGGGGTGATCTGTGTAGAGATGACTTAGAATGAAATAGAGATGAAGAGAGAGAAAGACAGTGAGGTGGAGAGAGAGACAGAGAGAGATCAAGAGATAAGAGATAAGGACAGAGGTCGACAGAGACAGACAGACAGACACGGAGACATGTGTTCCACTTAAAGTCCACTCTCTTATGGTAGGTGGTTTGTAGATGCAATTTCTGTGGCCAAATATCTGGGAGAAAAATAAAAACTCTGGTCTGTGCCTTTCCAAACACCTGTAGTCAATACTGGTAAAATTGTAACCGTGTGAGACTGTTGGATCTTGGAAAATCAAGATTGTCCATCTGCTTCCAGAGGCGCCCTCACACCTGCAGCCTGGCTGGGCAGCGCCGGTCTCTGTCTTCAGGGACAGTGGCAGAGACGGGTGTGCACACTGTAAGAAAGATCACTGGGACATATCCTACTTAGTAAAGTATCTCAAGAATGGAAAAAAATATCCAATGTACTGAGTACTATTATGAAACCAATTTACAATCCCTCACACTTTCACATGAAGAATAGATCACAATTATGGCCCAAGATAAAGGAGGGAGGAGGGGGGTTTGGAGGGGAGAGGGGAGGTCAGATGGAGGGAGGGTGAATGGTGGGATCACACCTGTGGTGCATATTACAAGGGTACATGTTGGATCATCAATATAGAGTATAAATGTCTTAACACAATAACTAAGTAAAGGAGATGGGGTATATATTAACCAGTGTTATGTATGTGTTCCTAATTCTATATGAAGTCAGCGCATTGTACCCCATAAATGCATTAATGAATACATGAGCTATGTGTTTATGATTTAATAAAAAAAAGAAAGAACAATCACTGCAGTGTGGATCCCAGAGCTGGGTTCCTGAGTCCCTTGCAAATCCACGGGCTTTGCTCTGCTAGCCAGGAAGTCCTCCCAAGACTGAACAGGAGATCAGGAAATTGATACAAACCCAGGTAAAAGACGGTGCCCGGTGAGGACTCCAGTCACCTCCCGTCTATTAACACGGTGGGAAGCCCGTTCTTTCAGCAGGTAAAGCACACACCCAACCAAGCAGATGTGTAATTTCATAACTTCATCCCAAAAAGCTTAATAGCCAAAGTTAGAAAATGAACCTGAAAAATTTAAATTTTCTCTTCTGTGAACCTGAACCTTCAGAATTATGCACCGTAATATTTTGATCATTTTTACAGGCCAATTTTCATAGCAGGCAAAATATATTTAATGCCTAACTGGAGATGTTGTACAATTATCGGAAAATATTTATATGTAATTTACAGTCAGGATAAAACACACCTTGCTGGCTTCCTTACACCCAAAATGCAAAGGAGCCCCGTGTTGTTCCGGTGCTCAGTCCTCACACTGTCGGGGGCTCCCCAGAACCCTCTCTGTGGGGAGAAGGCAGACATCTGCCTGATGAGGACAGCCCACCCCATGGACAGTCCTGCAAACAGCATGGACCTGAGAAAGGAACACAGCTGCTGACACTGCTGGCCTCCCAACACGCGGCGTCCTGCTACGCACTGTCTTTTGAAAAATACCACAATGCCATACATGGGTCATTCAAACCCGCATGTGACACTGAAATTAAACATGAATCGTTGGGCATGGTAAATGAATTGCATCTCATAATTATCTAACTAGCAATGAAGCCTTCCTTTAACTGACCTGGGTGGGTCACAGAGAGAGCTGTTAACTGTAATGACAATACACATTAAAAATAAAAGCTGTCGGAATGCATGTCGGCTGGCGGTCATTGGAGACAAGGCAGGGCTGTCCCTGGGCACTCTGGGTCTTCTCTGAGTGAGAGTCCGACCACAGGGGACACAAACGCGGCAGGGCCGTGGGCACCGGTGAGTCGCATTCTGTGCCTCAGCTCCTGTACCATAAATTTCTAGTAAATAAAAATAAAATGTAAAGTGTTACTCACACTTTTATGGACTCTTAAGCGCCTTCTTTTTTATGGTTTTGCTCTCGGCAGTGTGTGCGTGCTCGTGTGTCTGTGTGTGTGAGGGAGGGAGGGAGAGGGGGGCTGAACTGTGTCAAAGACAAAGATTAATAGCTCTCGGGAAGATCAAGGCCTTCTTATTAGCTCGCGTTTTGCAGGCATTCACTCATCACTCATCTAAAACACCTTATAATAGTCTGATTGAATGGGAGGGTGATTTTTATGATGTGAGTTAAATGGAAATTAGGGTGATTTTTGAAACTCTAACATATGGCCCTACTGATTACTTTTCCCAACAAATTTTTCATGTGGCCATAATCTAAATTTAAATAAGAGTCTACAGGGGAAAATGCTAGGGTATTCATACCCTCCGCCCTCGAGCCTCCTAAGAGGACAATAAAAATCAAATTTCCTAAAGTCAAAGGGAAATTTGATGCAAGAAGAAAATTAATGGTCATGAAAAAACACCTCGAGAAAAAAATTTCCCTGCAAATGTCTTTCTTAACAGTGGTTTTAAACCACAATTGAAAAGGGGAGCAGAGATTCTTCATAAGGCCAGAGCCAGTCAACAGCATGGTCCCCTCAAAGAAGGTTTATGAGGCAGAGAGTACCAATATCAACATTAAAAGGGTGTTAATTGAGGTCATAGTACCTTCCAGAATATCCCCTCTGATAAAATGCATGTGCTAAAACTTCATGTAATATTTTTGTGACTACCGTCAGTTTAAAAGCGTATTTCTTTAGTTATAAAAGAAATGCATGTGCATTGTGGCAAATTCTTAAAATGCATAGAAATGTAAAAGAGAAGATAATAATCATTCATAATTTCAAGACTCAGAGATAATAGCGGCTAATCGCTGTTATTATTTTGGTATTTTTCAGCGCTTTTATTTAAAAAAATTATATTCATATTCTAACATATTCATAGTCACGCTCCTTACAAATTTCATCTCCTCCCTCATTTTCCAGTACCATTATGGACTCTTTTCAAAAATCATTTTAAAATCTTAAAAACATGTGAGTCCATAGTGCATTTCACCTACGTTGTTACCACACTTTGACAATCATATTGAAATTCCCTTCCTCCTCCACCAAAACACTCTGGCCAATTTCTATATGCATTTGCTGTATTAACAAAGTATTGGAAAACACATGGATTAAAAAATTTGTTTACTTATTTCTTAACATGAAAGGAAATTTAGGAGTTGTTGATTAGGTGCCAAAATATTAGACCTCGCAGAAATATTCAGTGACTCTCGATTGAAGCAGGGCCAGATACTAGAAATTAAAGCCTCACTAAAAATAGGACATTTGCAGGGATTTTAACAAGTCACCTATGACACTTGTCATAACATCTGCAAAGAAAAAATAAGGCCCTCTGTGGAAAAAGCAAGAAAAATGAAAATGTGGAATTTAAAGTCGGTCAACAGAGTCACCCTGCAGAAAAAATCAGAATCCCCAAGCAATGAGAAACACCAGGAGCGTGAGGGTGGCAGGTGCGAAAGGTGCCGGGTGGGGGCTCAGCCCCCCTGCCGTGCCAGTGACCCCAGGTCTGTGCAGGTCTCAAATGGTCTGGGAATGACACATTGTAAGTGATGCTTTAGAGTAGTGATTTTCAACCGGTGTGCTGTGAGAGGATCCTCGGTGTACAGTAAAAATTTTAAAAGATCTTTAATTAAATTATTTTTGAAAGATTAAATATATACTTTTTTTAACTCTTCTTTTTTATGCACATAATTTAAGTGTGGCTCAAAAGTTTAACTATAGGTTCAAGTGTGCTTTGAGACAGAAAGTTTGAAAAACACTGCATCAGAGGAAAGCACGAGTTAGGAAGGGGAACGATATTGTAAGAAAATCAGTGGAAATTAATGTTTTTGGCAGAAATCCAGCAAGCTCAGGAGGAGCCATGCGGTTGCCCTCAGGAAGTGTGTGGGCGCCCGGACCCCAGCTTCCCCATGGTTTTTGCAGTTGTCTGGTTTAGCTGAACCCCAGCCCTGGGAAGGAAGGAAGGAGCACCTGTCTGCAGGGTTCTCGGGAAGCTACAGCCAAGCCCGACACCGGGCAGGGACTCAACACATCGGCACTGTAGCTTGAAACCAGTTTTATATTATTGGAAGAATCTGAAGAAGTAAATAAAGTGCAAGTAAGAAATTTAAAGAGAAATTTTATTAGAAAAACATCTGAAGAGTTAGGGAAGTGTCACTTAGACGCTATAATGACAGGAACTCTAAACCACACTCACTGGTCCTTGGGAAACAAGCCATCCCAGCCCATGACCTTTAAGTGAATTTTTAAAACTGCTCTAAAAGAAAAACAAAACACCACTTTCACAAACGCTTTATAATAAATCTAAATGCTTTGCTAATTGCCTGTCACCGCTACAAATAGTATCTGCTTTTCTGGGAGCTTTGCTTTTAAGGCCCTGGAAATGAATCAGAGCTTTTAATTCATTTGAAGACAGGCTGGGGGTGGGGGTGGGGACAACAGGTTGAGGGAAGCTTCCAGGATAAGAGAATCTTCTCGAGCTTTGTCTTATTGTGTGATGTAAGGAGAACATAATCAGAAGCCAGCTAGAAAATTAATTTTATTTTACATGTAATCAAAAATAAGAGATGACGGATCCTGAATAAAGTTTATGATTTGTATTGCGAGCGGCTCTCCTATAATAATGCCCTTTTATGGACTAATCAGCTCATGTGCTTAGAAACGATATCTTAAAACTTATTTTTTTTTTGAAAAAAATATGACAACTGGAATTTTTAAAAAGCCATCTAGACACAGTTGCACATGCAATGCTCACGCTGATTCTTTGTGTACGAATATTATTTTCCTTCAAATGTAAGCCTCAGTGATTAACGCAGCTCCCAGGACAGTCAGTTCCAAAAGATCATAGGGTCAGCCCTGGAGCTGCGGGGAGGCTCTTGGAGGCGCTGTCACACAGCCGACTGCGTTAGGGACTCTAAATGCCACGTGTGACTTGTGGACATTTGTTTTTATTTCTGGAAAGTGGAATTTAATATAATATCACATCCTCCCACTCACAGTACTGTACTTTCAAAATCACTTCTTCATCCCACCAGCCGTCAGAAACCATGAGCTGCAAATAGGAAAAAGTTTTATCAGGATGTCCTCACTACATACAACACTGCCAGCTCCTTCTAAGAATGGCTGTGTTCACATAAAATGTTTAAGAGTTCAAATGCAGAACTTAAATTCCCTGGCTGGTAATAATGATCAGAGCTAAGTCGCTGTGACAGACTTAGCTTCTGATTTCAATAAGAAAAATGTCAAACTGAGATGTAAAATTGAGGATAAAAAATCAATAGCTAAAGACGGAGAGATGAATCAGCAGAATGCAGAGGGAGCTCCCGGCAGTGAGACCTCGCAGGGGAGCTGGAACGATGGGCACCCGTCACACACACTTGTCCAAACCCATGGGATGCACAACACCCCCAGGGGACTCGGGTGAATGGGACGTGTCAGAGCTCACTGAGGGTGATGCCTGCACTGCTCCAGCGGGCTTTTGATAGTGGTGGAGGCCGTGCTGGTGGGTAGGAGGACGGGGGGATGGGGGAAATCCTACTTCCTGTACCCAATGACCAATTTTGCTATGAACATAAGACTGGTCTAAAAAGCAAAGTCTGTAAGAAAATCTGTAGCTAATTAGTAATTGATACTACAAAATGTCATTCCAAGTCCCAGTGGAACGTCGCTTCTTCAAGTGTGATGGAAACTTGCTTTAGGCTAGCAGGTGCCATGTGTGTGCCTGGGACTCTCTAGTCTCTAGAGTGGGAAAGGGGGTCCAAGAAGATGAGAAATGGGGCATGAAGAGGTCTGCGCAAACCCTCAGATCGGCACCCCCAACTGGTGTGGAGCCGCAGCAGAACTGAGGCCCCTCGCTACCTGTGACTCGGTCCCCAGGGCCACACCGATGCCACCACATCACTTACCCCATCCTCCCAGACGCTGCCTGGGATGCATCTTTTGAGTTGGAATAGCCCCGGGATCAGGTGGGGCAGAGAAAAACAGGCCATGGGGCCAGTAGTAAAGCCGCCACCCAAATCAGCCACCAGGCAGTCTTCTTGGTCCCAGAATATTAAGATGTAATTTTAGAATTTGTGAGAGCCATACTCTTTCAGGAGCCGGGAGAGACATATTCCAGGTATATTGGCCCCTCCATTTACTTCCTTTCGTTTTGGGATGAACAAAGTTGAGTTTTCCTGACAGAGCCTTGTGAAGGAGAACTGGGTTTAGAAGATGATTATTTGTAAAGCATCGGGAAGAGGAAGTGGGATAGTCTTGCACGTGGCCATGCCCTGCACGAGATCCTCCCAGCAAACCCTCCCCCGGGAGCATCCATCCCGCCCACAGGGGTTGATGCCCTGAGTTCTGTGCATGAGCGATGAGGGTCAGAAAAGCCCAGCTGAGGGGCCAGGTCATCGTGGGAGGCCTCAGACTGAGTTCCAGCATCTGCGGTTTGCTGTGCCCAGCTCCCCTGGGTCACATCCTTTCACTCCAAGGATAGTCAGCAGGCCTGGAGCTCCAAGCATTTGAAAACAGGAATTCCTGTGCTTTTATATCCAAGCTGTGTCCATGATTGAAGGAGAGGGTCAAACATCCCATCTTTGGCACAGTCAGTCTGCGCCTAAAATCCCAGTGGGACTGGGAGCAGGAGGCAGAGCCCAGGACTAACCACCCACATCACTGTCGACGTAAACACGCAGCCCCCAGAAGTGTCTGTGGGTTGTGCAGAAGCCCATGACAAAAAAATTATTTTATTATTTATTTTAAAAATATCACAGTCAAGTAAGAAAACTAGAAATAAAGAGGAGGCAGTGACTTTATTTAAACAGAATTGAGGATTCACTGTCTGCCCAGCAATGAAACCAACCCTTCCGAGCAAAATGATCTATAAATAAAAGAGGAGTGACTAGCATGTGTTATAAATGAAGCCTTTCCCACCCTGTGTGTTATAAAATGCTCTCTAGAATCTTACCAAATCCAGCAAGGCAAGAGCGTAATGAAGACGGGAATCGCAAGATTAGAATCTCATGGAGACGGGGGTCCTGGGGAGCCGAGGAGGCACCTGACTGCCGGGCTTGCTGTGGTGGGCAATGCTTAACAAACGGGAGCGACAGGGATGCCAACCTCATTAATATGAAATGTGTGTAGGAGGGAAAAATTAGGGTCATGTCGTCTATCATCACTGACTTCATCACCTGAGAATGAGCAGAAAAAAACTTTCTGACATGAGAATGAATTTTTACAAACCATACACATTTTCTGACATTTTAAGGGAAGAAAAAAATAGATGTGGCGTGGTATTCTTCAGCGTGGTAAGCAATGTATTTATTTAAGGCTTAAGTGCCTGAATTTTTCATGGAGATGGGTCTCAATGAGCTGATGCTGGCACAGGGGACCTTAAACAGGAAGGGGACACTTGTCCTTAAGCAGAGTCGGCGGTCACACAGCGAAGGTGTCCCTCTGTGGGTGCCATGCTGAGGGTGCCACGGTGAGGGTGCCACCCTGAGGGTGCCATGACAAGGGTGCCACGGTGAGGGTGCCATGCTGAGGGTGCCACACCACGGGTGCCATGACAAGGGTGCCATGACAAGGGTGCCACACTGAGGGTGCCACTCTGTGGGTGCCATTCTGAGTGCCATGCCATGGGTACCACGCTGAGGGTGCCACCCTGAGGGTGCCACACCATGGGTGCCATGACAAGGTGCCACAGTGAGGGTGCCACGGTGAGGATGCCATAACAAGGGTACCACCCTGAGGGTGCCATGCTGAGGGTGCCACACTGAGGGTACCACTCTGTGGGTGCCATGCTGAGTGCCATGCCGTGGGTGCCACGCTGAGGGTGCCACACTGAGGGTGCCATGCCATGAGATCCCAGAGGAAATCCAGCAAATAGAACTGGGCACCTCCCTTTGTGCAAGTTTGATAGATTTACTGATAATTCGCATTAAGACTCAGCCTTTCCAGGAAAGTAGACAAGAAAAGAAAAAGGCTTTACCTGTCACAATTCTGTGAAGAAAAATTATTCAGAGATCACCAAACTGGCAGGAGCAAATGAAAAGAATGTTCCAGGAATTGCTGAGTGGACCTCTTTTAAATACCTTATAAGTGATCATGTCCTCAACTTATTTTTTTCTCCATACATTTGTTTTACCTTTTAAAAATAGTAGGATATAATAAATGACACTTCGAACTTTCTGATGATACAAAATTAGAGAGAAGAGTCCCACAGAAATACAAGGCAAGCCACAGATGTCATTTTAAATTTTCTGAAGGACACTAAACAGAAGAAATAGATGACAGCAATTTTAATCCTGTATTTTTAAGTCAATATATCTGAAATATTATTCTAATAGTTAACAAAAAACCCAATGAGATATTTACATTCTTTTTGTCACACTAAGTGTCCAAATCTTGTGTGTATTTTCCACTAACAGTTCATCTCTGTGTGGGCCACGATTTAAGCCCTCCACGCCCACACGTGGCCATAGACTGCAGACTGGAATAGCTTATCTTGCCAGGTGTCTACGTTGAAGTTTTATTTTAAAATATATTTTAGGCTAATGGTTTAATGAAAAAAAAACAAACAAGCAAAAAAATGTATATATTCTAGGCTACATATTATTTTTGGGCAATTAAGTAGGTGAAAGAATAACTATTTTTTTTGTGTTGGGGGATTATTTTAAGTCAGATACACATATATTTAAACAGACATTTCTTATTCCTGAATGTCTTAATTAGACAGGTCCCCTAAATGTCATCAGGACTTCTAGCTCTCACCATCTAGACCTTTATGGGATCTAGGAGAGAGAATCGAAAGGTTGCTCGCGCAATCATTCAAACTGTTTTAACAATAGGATTTTAAAATAACTGGAATTAATCATAAAAATAAAGTAACATGCACAAGCATTCTCTGTATGCCAGACCTACGATCTTATAACCCTAAAAACTCTATGCAGTGAGTATCCTTCTTAACCCGGGGGTCGATGCAGGAGCTGGCAGCCTCCCTCTGTGGGCTGGAGAGGGGACAGCCCCCCCCACCACAGGGCTGCTGTCCGTGGGGTGCTGTCCCCAGGACCGTGGGGACTTGTGTTTCCAGGAAGCCCCAGCAGCTTCCTTCTGAGAGCGAGTCTCAGGGCTGCTCAGAGTCCCACAGACATCAGCGGGAAACATCTCACCCGTGGAAGAAAGACTAGGAAAGCATGAACGAGGAAGAAACACCCCCCAGACGACCTCCAACTGATGTGATGAATGCTCGTGGACACTGTGACTGTGATGCAACCTGTGTCCCCCACAGTGAGAACAGGGCTCCTGGTCTCCTGGGTCCCTAGATTGTCCCCCACAGTGAGAACAGGGCTCCTGGTCTCCTGGGTCCCTAGATGCCTGGAAAACTGAGATTTCTTCTGAACTGTTATGAAGATGAGAAAGAAAAACAGAAGATGAAGTATAGAGGAAGGGGAGGGAGGAGGAAGGGAAAACAACAAAAAAGAACATTATTCCAGAGGAGAAACCTCCCTCCCTCTCTCCCTTACACCTCTCTCTCTCCCCACCCCTCGCTCTCTTCCCCCCCAACCTGGGGATCCTTACCCAGTCACATGCTTCCCTCTAGTGTCTGAAATGTGGAATACACAATCTACTTTTTTTTAAATCATAAGACAAAACCCGGTAAAGAATTGCATGGTGTGTGCCACATCCTTCCAAGCTGTTGTTATTCTTTCTTTTCGAAGTGACTGTCCCAGAGCTCTTGCAAAGCTGGTAAAGAAACAGCTTCTTCCCCAATCTGACCATCTCAGCTTGCAGTTAGTACAAGGGGGTATTTTTATAAATATTTCTGAGAAATTTCACATAAAGACCTGGCTCTGCTCTTTATCTGGTCAGGTGGTTGTTAGAGTTTGGTTTTGTGTTTTACAATTTTAGCTGGAATTCTCACTTCTCACCTTGAACCACACTGATAAACCCTACTGTTCCTGCCTCTGGGGTAATTAAAGGTAAGGGTTTGACCTGAAGGCAGGATAGCAGAGTAAACAGTCAATCCCTTCAGACATTTCAGAATTCACTATGGAAGCTGGTTAGGTCAGAACAGCCCATATTATTAAACAAAGCCTTGGTGATCCACAGGGGGAGGAGACCTCCGGGGGACCAGGGTGTGGGGTGGGCTGGGTGTACCAAGCCTGCAGTCCTCTCTGATCCCACTTCCATCTATTGTGGGGCTCCGTTAACAGGCTCAGGGGGGGACGGAGGACAAGTCTGCATAGAGTGACTGCACCTTCCAACTGTTGAAAATGCTAGAAATGGTCCTCACGTGTCCTCTGGTTTGTCAAAGTCCAATTTGGAGCAAGGTGACTTGCAAATACCGGGGCCTATCTTTTTATGTCCAAAGAGGAAACCAAAACAGCTCCTCACGTCTGAGTTCTCCCTGCGAGCTAGATGCCCTATAACTTCAACACGTACTGGCTGTTATTTGATTGCCACAACAAATGATGCTGTCAGCGTAATCAGGCTCCCCGTTTCACAGAGGAGAAACTGAGGCACAGAGATTACATCATCTACCTAGATTTGCATGACAGTGAGGGGCGCAAAGGGCGTTCTGAGAAGAAATAGGAACACACCTGTGCAAATGCAGCTACCTGGGGGAAATGCCACCTTCTCTTCATATTGTTTCTTTATTCTTATTTAAAGGTGTATTTTCCCTGCCGGCAATACGCTGACCTCTAGCAATGGGCTGCTTTTGTGAGCCGCAGAACCGGCTGTGTAAACCATGGTTCCTCAGTCCTGAATCCTGCAGCGAAGTCTATGAGACAGAGCAGTGAGCAGACTCAGCTGTTGAAATGAGAGAACAGACTGGGAAAGTCAGACAATGGACAGACAACGGAGCATTCAGACAAAGGATCCGGCTACGTAGCTTGCAGCCCTAACGCTGACACAGATAGCTGCACTTCCTCAAACCAGGAGACAAGGTTGAACCCTGCCTTGCCATCAGGACCAGGGCACAGTCAGAGGAATCATCCTGATTCTCACCAGGAGCCTGGGGACAGTGGAGCATGACGGACGTGGTGCTCACGGAAAACCGCCACAAAAGGCAGCCACCTCTGGTATGCACGGCACCCACAGGCGTCATGGGCGCAGGGTCCCCCGGTCCATCCCTGCTGGGAACTCCAGCTCCTGGGCCCCACTGGCAGCTGAGCTCAGGGTCACCCCCAGAGACAGGGCAGGGTCAGAGACTGACCTCTGGTGGCCTTCCCAGAGCTGCCTGCCCACCCAGACACGTAGGAGTGACTTCATCTCAGAGCTCACACTTTAAAGTCCCTGTTTGGAGGGGTGGGTCTGTGTTTGCTAAACCGTACAAAGCTCTTAGGCAGCCACAGCCACATTACGAGGAGGCCAGTCGGTTTAGAAGTCGGTTCAGTCCAGCTTCCAGCTGCCCACCTGGAAGGCAAGGGTCTTGGAGGTCGTCCCTCTGTCCCACCAAGTGAGAAACTGAACCTCGATGTAGATGGTGGCGTCCAGGTGACAAGGACATGTCAGTGAAGCAGGTGAAGGAGACTCCTGGCAGAGGACTGGCTTCCATGAAACAGGACACAGCAGGAACTGGTGTCAGCAGCTCTTTCCCTACACCTTCCCATGGCCCCACACATAGTGTCAGGGAAACTGTGAGCAGCCCTGAGCATTCTGGGGGGCTAGTGGACCCCACATCAGCTGGAGCCTCTCTGAGGATGGAAAGAGGCTACGTGTTCAGACACGGGATGGTCACTCAAGAAATTAACCACCAATCTGTCCCACCATACAGGAGGTCGGAAAATATCAGAGTTGAACCTCGGTCACACAAAAGATGTCAGCAATATTTATTCTGAGTTTCATTAGGCAGGAGTGGTGGACAGTAGCTGGCTGTTACCAACTGTCACACCAATCGTTCACAGATACAGGATACAAACTCTGTGGCCACGAAGTTAAGACCGAGATCAAAGCACCTGCGTGTGGCTTAAAATGTGTGCCCTGCCTTTGTCCGCAGGGCTGGACAGCAGAGACTATTTTCAAATATTTGAAAATTCAGTTAAAAAAAAAATCAGAGACTCAAGAGAGACATTTTAATGAACTTTAAGTTTTTGCCCAATCATTATATAAATAATAACCCTCGTTATTTTTAAAATCAATTTGGGAATAAGGATGAGAGATTTTAATCTTAGTACTCTATTATTTATTGTTGTGTAATTCCACAGATTCTCCAAACTTCGGAAGCCAGCCCCGAGATACTGCCTGCGTGGTGGCACTTGGGTATGGAATGAAGGGATTTATTTTAATTGATTGCCTTTTAATCACAAAGTTGCCTGTGGAGTAAAGCATTGCTGGCCGGTGTCCGCATAGCCTCAGCCTGGGAAAAGTGGGTCCCAGTTGCTTTGCATTCAGGCAGGACTTGGGGAGCCCCAGAAGGCCCCGAGGGGTGGTCTTGGCAACTCATCCTCGTGTTAATGGAATCTCTGTGTAGTTTCCTTGTCTGTGAAATGGGAGGAAGACAAAGCCTGCCTCCTAGTGGGTAAGGATGCCTGGATGGGTGGCACGCTGCAACCTCCCTGTGCGTTCACGACAGCCACGTGTTTGTAAAAGCTCAGGGTCTATCATTCTGGACTGCAGCTTCTCCCCTTCTCCCCAGTCCCTCAAAGGAGGCCACGTTCTGCCCCCAAAATGCAGGTGGGCAGGACACATGCACCCTTCCACCGGAGGGTCCACCAGACCCCCTCTTTCTCCTGTCCTCTGGCCCCTCCCTGGGAGGGGTGTGACCCTATGGATCTCTGAGGTTGTGACACAGAACCACTCTCTACTTGTCCACCTTTTTATTTCTCTCACCTTTTTTATTTTTTCTTGGTTCCACATCAAATATTTGACCTGCACTATGCCCCCTCCCCATAAAAGCGAGGGGTGTCCCAACAAGAAAAGGTACTATCAGTCATGGTTGTTAAAACGCTGCCATCACGATGGGACCCCAGCTGTCCTTAACATTGCAGGGCCTAGAGTTGTACTAGACAACAGCAGATTATTCCAGACTTTTGCAGCAATCTCTGCCAAGATGAAACTTGTTTTGTAAATATTGACCAATAACTGGTTTCGTGTTTCTAAATACTGTCACGTTCCTTTGAGGAGAATTGAAACCTGAATGGGAGAGGCCGCTGGACCCTGAGCCCAGCCTCCCAGGGGCCTGCGCCCTCCCTGTCGGGGTGCTCTGGGCGTCCCTGGGTCCTCCCCACCTTGCTCCTGTTTTCTCTGCAGCCTCTCACCCTCCGTGATTTTATTTTCCTAGTGCTACAGTGTTCTTCTCCCCTCCTGTGAGGCTTGTCTGCACTTTCTGGGGGCAAATCCTCTGAATCAGAAAGACAGATGGTTAGTTACAGGGGAGCTTAGTTTTTCTATCTGCATGAAGATCCTGAGTGCAATAAACTCTCTGGTTTCTGTGATTCTAACCAGAACCCCCAAAAGGGAAATTCCTCTGCAATCCTCCCAGTTCTGGGTCATTTCCCCACACTCTGAGCATTTCCCTCCCCCTCTCTCCTTCCAGAGTTTGATGGGAAGATCACTGGGCACAGTAGGGCAGATGGTTTGAACTTGCTGCGGCTCCTGCTCCGATGCCATCGTTGTGTTGAGTGAGCTGGAGAGGAGGACCAGTGGGTAGAGGGCAGAGAAGGAAAGAGGGTGTTTTCTTTACCCTCCCTCCCTCCTCCCTTCTGCCTCCCATTCTCTCTCTCTCTCTCTCTTCCATTCTTCCTGCTACTGGTTTGCCTGGTCTGCTCCTGGCCACAGGACTGCTGTCCTATTCCTGACAGAGGCACTGAGGCACTGACCTCTGCTAGGCCTCCTGCCTCCTGGCTCACAGATCCCAGACAGAGCACCTGCTTTCCACACCCCACTCACACCCCCCTTTTACACTGGCTGGAGGCCACGTGTCTACGTCCTCCAGCGTCCCTCTCGAGCTTTCCACTGAGCAGTGTGGTGGCCTCGCATCTCAATGGAGTGGGGCTGAGCACCTCCCGTCTGCAGAGTTGACAGCAGGGCGCAGTTGTGCCGGGAATGTTTATTCTCCCTCCTCCTGTGAAAAGCAGTCCCTGCACAGTGCTGGATGGCTATCTGTTCGCCCATTAGCGTCACTCTCCTAATGGGTTTTCCTTGCTTATTTAACACCAATCTTCCAGCCTGACAGCCGTTCTGTTCCCTGAGAGAGAGCTTCTTCAAAACCCTGACTGCTGCACACTTAGTACCATCACCGAGTGGCTGGGCTTTCTCTGCCTGGAAAGAGGATGTAACTCAGGCCTCCTCTCCGGGCCAGGCCGTACCCTCCTCATCCTCACCAGAGCAGCCTCCTCCAGGCACCAGCCTCCTAAACGGCACGTCTCAGCGGCTGGGTGACAGCTTCTCATCCCCAAGATCATCTTCCACAAATACTTGGTCTCAAAGACACAAAGCACATGGCTCAAGGGAGGGGGACACAGACGTGAACTCCAGAGCAGGAAGGCAGAGGCTGCAGGAGGTAGGGGGCAGCCTGCACGGGGGCCTCTGCCTGGGACCACTGGACACACAGGAGACGCTCCCAGGAGCAAGTTAGGAGAGAGAGAGGGATGGAGGAGAAACAGGCAGAGAGGAAGAAAGGGAGTGAGGGAAGGAGAGAGAGGGAGAGAGTGTGAGGGAGGGAGAGGGAGGGAGAGAGTGTGAGGGAAGGAGAGGGAGGGAGAGAGTGTGAGGGAAGGAGAGAAAGGGAGAGAGTGTGAGGGAAGGAGAGGGAGGGAGAGAGTGTGAGGGAAGAGATCGGAAGAGCGTCGTGTAGGGAAAGAGTGTGACCTGAAGTGGTGGTAGGGGGGGGGGGGGGGGGAGGGAGTGTGGG
>CAUYRH010130740.1:0-29961 GCA_963574655.1 Perodicticus potto | reverse complement strand
CAATGTCTTTATATAGTGATTAAGAAAATGCTATGAGGGCTATCTCTCACAGTAGGATCAAAATGTTTCTGATTGTATATGAAGCACATTCTGCCCTATGATTGCACCAATGTACACAATTATGATTTAATAAAATTATTTTAAAAAAAAATCTTAATGTTCAATAAAGAAGCCAGACACCAAAATACACTGTATGAATCCACACATGTGGTTTTGTTTTGTTTTGTTTTGGTTTTTTTTGACACAGAGTCTCACTTTCTTGCTCTCAGTAGAGTGATATGGTGTCATAGCTCACGGCAACCTCTAATTCTAGGGCTCAAGAGATCCTCTTGCCTATGCCTCCTGAGGTGCCCGTCACAATGCTGGGCTATTTGGGGGGGTGAGTTGCAAATATTTTATAATTTTTTTATTAAGTCATATACACATAGATCATTAATACATTTATGCATACGTGGGGTACAATGTGTTTTTTTAATATACAATTTGATGTGCTTACATCAAACCAATCAACATAGCTTTCACCTCATTTACTTATTGTGTTAAGACATTCATGTTCTATATTTGACAGATTTGACTTGTACCCTTGGCAATATGATCCATAGGGGTGGTCCCGCCTTTTACCCTCCCTCTATTAGACCTCCTCCCTTCATTTCTCTTCTTCATCCTGGAATACAATTGTGTTCTATCTTTCATAAGAAAGTATGAGTAAATATAAGTTGGTTTCATAGAAGTACTGAGTATATTGGATACTTTCCCCTCCATTCTTGAGATACTTTACTCAGAAGAATATGTTCCGGGTCCCTCCATGTAAACATAAAAGAGGTAAAGATTTCATCTTTTTTTAAGGCTGCATAGTATTCCATGGTATACATATACCTCAATTTATTAATCCATTCATGGGTCGATGGGCACTTGGGTTTCTTCCACAACTTGGCTATTACGAATTGAGCTGCAATGAATAACCTTGTGCAAATATCTTTTTTGCAAAGTGATTTTTGGTCTTTTGGATATATTCCTAGTAGAGGAATTGCAGGATCCAACAGCAGGTCAATTTTTAGATCCCTGAGTGTTCTCCAAACTTCTTTCCAAAAGGAACATATTAGTTTGCATTCCCACCAGCAGTAGAGAAGTGTTCCCTTTTCTCCACATCCATGCCAACATCTGTAGTTTTGGGATTTTGATCTTACTGGAGTTAGACGGTATCTCAAAGTGGTTTTGATTTGCATTTCTCTGATGGTTAAAGATGATGAGCATATCTTCATATGTCTGTAGAACATGCGCCTGTCTTCTTTGGAAAAGCTTCTGTTCAGATCTCTTGCCAATAGTGAAATGGGATCACTTGTTCTTTTCTTATTAATAAGTTTGAGTTCTCTATGGATTCTGGTTATCAGACCTTTGTGGGAAATATAACCTGCAAATATCCTCTCCCATTCTGAGGGAAGTCTACTTCCTTTACTTACTGTGTTCTTAGCACTGCAGAAGCTTTTTAGTTTGATCAGATCCCAGTAATGTGTTTTTGGTATTGCTTCAATTGCCCTGGGGGGTGCTCCTCATAAAGTATCTCCCAGGCCAATTTCTTCAAGTGTTTCCCCTGCAGTCTTTCCAAGAATCTTTATGGTTTCATGTCTTAGGTTTAAGTCTTTATCCAGTGAGAGTCAATTTTTGTTAGAGGTAAAAGGTGTGGGTCCAGTTTCAGTCTTCTACAAGTCACCAGCCAATTCACCCAGCACCGTTTGTTAAATAGGGAGTTTTTCCCCCAATTTAAGTTTTTGATAGGCTTACTGAAGATCAAATAATGATTAAGTGTCTGGATTCATCTCTTGGGTCTCAATTCTGTTCCATACATCTACCTCTCTATTTTTGTGTCAATACCATGCTGTTTTGATCACCATAGATTTATAGTATAGTCTAACGTCTGGTAGCATGATTACACCTGTTTTGTTTTTATTTCTGAGTAATGTCTTGGCTATTTGAGGTTTTTTCTCTTTCCATATAAAATGAAGTACTAATTTTTCCAGATTTAAACAAATCTTACTTTAAAGTATGACAGAGGTGCTTTAATGGGGATTGCATTAAATCTATAGATTGCTTTGGGTAGTATGGACACTTCAACAATGTTGATTAATCCCAGCCATGAGCATGGTATGTTTTTCCTTTTGTTGATACCTTCAGCTATTTCTTTTCTCAGAGTTTCATAGTTTTCTTTATAGAGATCTTTCATGTTCTTTGTTAAGTACACTCCCAGATATTTCATTTTCTTTGGCACTGCTATAAAGAGAATAGAGTCCATGACTGTTTTTTCAGCTTGACTATTGTTGGTATATATGAATGCTACTGATTTGTGAGTATTGATTTTATAGCCTGAGACCCTGCTGTATTCCCTGATCATTCTAAGAGTTTTGTGGTTGAGTCCCTAGGGTTTTCCAGGTATACAATCATATCATCTGCAAAAAGTGAAAGTTTGATCTCCTCTGACCCTATACGGATACCTTTGATTGCCTTCTCTTGCCTAAATGCAATGGCTAAGACTTCTATTACAATGTTAAAAAGCAGTGGAGATAGTGGGCAATCTTGCCTGGTTCCTGATCTGAGTGGAAATGTTTTCAATTTTACTCCATTCAGTCTACTATTGGCTGTAGGTTTGCTATAGATGGCCTCTATCAGTTTAAGAAATGACCCTACTACACCTCTTTTCTTAAGTGTTCTGATCATAACTTCTGGGCTATTTTTAGAGACGGAGGTCTCGCTCTTGCTGAGGCTGGTCCCAAACTCCTGAGATTAAGTGATCCACCCTCCACAGTCTCCCAGAGTGCTAGGATTATAGGTGTGAGCCACCAAGCCTGGCCCACACATGTAATTTTAAATATGTAAACATAATACTGAGGAATGCATACAGAAATGGAAAAACTGTGAGGAAAAGTCAGGAAGGAATTATGGTAATAGTTAAGAGAAGTAATTATGAAGGGGAAAGGGAACATGGAGGACTTTGGGAGGGTGGGGATTCGCACAATGTTCTATTTTTTAACCTGGGTATGGTTAATGGATATTCACTTTATAATAACTCATTATGCTATGCATTTATCTCTTCTGTTCTAAATGTTTTCTTGTTCATAACCTTATCAAAAGTTTACCAGTAATGATTAATTAGAAGTTATTTGTAGTTATAATCTTGCCCTAGAACTTGAATTGCCTTCTTTTATTATTTAGCCATTCTGTATGTGTAAGCTTCCTGATGGCAACTATTTCCTCTGCATTTGCTCACAAAAAGTAATAAAATGCTTTATATGCCTTTTTATTTTACCTGGCATTTTTTTTTTAAACCATAGAACTATAGCATGATTATATGAAGTCTGACAATTAAGTTTGCTAACTTGCCACCATGAGGTTACGTTGGCAGCAATGTACAAACAACTCAGTATGGTTTCATAACTTTGGTATTATCAGTGTCTCATAGCTGTGTTTGTATGGACATATGGTGGTGTCTTGCTAATTTGAGTTTTTCTACTATTGTTGCATTTTGTGTGTGTGCTGTGGCAAGAATGTTGGAACTTGAATTACAGCAACAAACACTAAATTTCTTATTAAACTTGGCAAGAGTGGAAGTCAAGGATATGTTAGTTCAAGTTTATAAAGATAATGCTATGATGAAAATGGCAGTATCCAAAAGGATTAAGTGTTTTTTTTTTTGAGGGGAGAGAAAGTGTCACTTTCTCTGAAAGATGAAGAGAGAGGTCAGGCAGCCGGTAACAAGCAGAACTGGTGAAAACATCAAAAACTTGTCAAATTGTGTTAAAATCATCGGCTGACTATCAGAAGCATAGCAGACCAAGCAAACATTGATACAGAAACCGGTAGGAAAATCTTAAATGAAAATCTTGCCATGAGAAAGGTGTGTACCAAAATAGTCCTGAAGGAGCTCACTGATGAACAAAAGCAAAAGAAAGTTGAAGTTTGCCAAGATCCTCTGGAGAGGCAAGACTGTATTTTGACCTGAGTTATTACTGGTAATGGAACAGGGGTATACCTATACGACCCTGAAACAAAGCATCAAAATGCAAAATGGAAGCCAGCCAATTCTCCACAACCAAAACAGTACTTTGAAGGTGACCATAATGAAATTCAGCAATGAAGTATGTAGCACTTTTTCTATAATGAGTTCACAAACTTAACTGTCAGACCTTGTATATGGTAAGATCAAGGGTTTGACATCAATTGGAACTGAGGTTCCAATCATTACCCTCTCTGAATCTGCAAATGAAAACAACCGTACATTGTGGAAGCCTGAGGAAGATGAAACAAGGTAATAGGTGTTAGCCACTTCTCACGTGAGCCATCACATTACATAAATTTCTACTTACAGCAAGTATCACCCTGTATTTTTTACCTTTCTATTACTCACATCTCTTCCGTATTAGACTGTCAACATATTTCCAGTATCTAGCACGGTATCTGGGGATGAAGTAATAAAAATAATATTTTTATTGTTGTCATAGTGTATTAACATTTAGAGTATACTATTAGCCAAATATTGTCCTAAATGCTTTATCTATCTCTTTACTCCGATAAAGAAGTTTTTATTATCTCCATTTTATAAAGAAAAAGAGCCAAAGAAAGATTAACTTCTATGTGGCCATACAGATAGAACATGGCAGATCTAGGGCCTTAACTCAGGTCTACCAATCTACTGGATTCCTAAACCCATCCTACTTCCTCTAAATTGTGCTGTTCTACAGTGCCAAGAAACCTCAAGGGGCTTAGGAAAGCCTACCTGGGGAAAAATTTATATAAATACACATTTTTAAAAATAAAATGCCTGAAAATATAAAGTTTTTTAAAATTTCAGATTAATATGAGGGTACAAATGTTTAGGTTACACTGTTTTTGTTTCTAAGGTAAAGTTCAAGTTGTAGCTGAGCCCTTCACCCGGGGTGGGGGGGGGGGCTGAATAAGCTCACATTGTGCACATCAGGTGAGACTTGCCAATCACCGTTCCTCCTCCCCTCTCATTAGACTATACTTGTGTTTTTCTTTCCTGTGGGCTTATAATTGTTTATATATTGGTTTCAAATTAGTATTGAGTATATTGGATATCCCCCCCACCCATTCTATGATATTTTACTAACAAGAATGTGTTTCAACTCCATCCAGGTAGAAGATAAGTTTGATCCTGGCATTAATCTCAAGTACTAAACTCAATCTTGAGATACTTGACTTTCTGGAAATATTTATAAATTCATAGACAAAAGTTAAGTTCTCCCATATATAAGATTAAGTTACTGTAATTACAACCATTATATGAATTTGCAACATGAATAAATTAAGAAATACTTTGAAAAGTTTTAAAAAGCACAGTAATCTAAAGAAGCAAACTATTCTTTAAACCACAGATGTGATGATTAATTTGAACTCACATTCATTGTTAAAGTAACAGTGTAAGGAAATCCCCCAAATTTACCAATAAAATCTGAAGAATTAATGTGATAGTAAAGATGATAATGTAATTGAGCTAAATAAAATTCGATTATATTCACTTGTGTACTTAGTGAGGCTATATAATCAAATAAAAACCAGTCACACACTTTGAATGACTTTCCCTTTCATCTGAAATAATGGCTCACACACCTACTTATGTTACTAGCAACTTGGGTTGACAGAAATAAAAAAAAAACAGTGACACCCAGATTCTCCTTTGCTTTGCAGATTACCACAGAATGCAGTCAACAGAAAGAAAATTAAAAGACTAAAAGACGACTTTGGACTCACCCTTAAAAACAAACAAGCTTAAGAATAGCATAACTTCCAAAGCATGGACTAGGACGAGAATCAGGGTGATAATTCAACAAACTGGAAGAATGAACTAAGCTTATTCACCCAAATATGTTGTAGAATGCTTTTTAGACAATGTGGATAACTTGTAAACAGCTTATTCTAATGTTCCATAATCTACTTACATGTTTTAAACAAATTAAGTACTTTTAACTACTTGAACAAAAAGGAAAAAGCAGAAATGAAATCAACTGCTTGCCTCTCTTTTCTTACCCTTCACCCCAAGGCAGGAGATTTTGCCTCAAAGGGATATAACTGGTGTCAGGAAATGACTTACTAGAATCCAGACTTGATACTGACTGGCCCTCATTTTCTATTGTTTGGCTTCTTAAGAGCAAAGTTGTGAGGGATAAAGGTGGTTATCAACACATCATCTAATCAAGCACTAAGTCTAGGGCTTCATATAGGCTTAACCTCCATGGCAAGAGAAGCAGGTTTTACACTTAAATAGTCCTTCTCTGTTATCTCCGATGAGGAGGGTTTTTCTGTTTCACAGGTCTGATTATTCCCAGGATTTACAGGACCTAATACTGGGCTCCATAACTTTGCTGATTTAGAGTCTATTTTAATTACAGCAAAACCAAAGCAATGTTCCATCAGTCATCTTATTCCAATTAAGAATTCAGTGGACTGAAAGCTGGACTAATGAAAAGTAGAACACCTCTGAGTGCTGCTCTACTTTGGGGGGTCTCAAATGAAAAAATGGGCATTTCCCTGGCCCACTCCTTAGCAATCTCTGGATTCCAATTTGTAACCTTTGGCCCCAGAACAGTACCAGAGCTTTGCTCAGATTCTTAGCCACTGCTGAGAACTAGCAAATGAATTAGGGTGAAGAGGAGCGCCAAATACAGAGCATCTCTCTGTATATCCTTCCTTTTCTCTAGGATCCTGGTCCCTCAAGTCCTCACTGCCTATCAATTCTCCAATGCCTTCAAAAAGATTTTGTTTTGTTCAGTTTTTCTATTTGTTCTTAGCAGAAAGGCTGGTGTACAAACAAGTTTATCTACTATTACCAAAAGCAAAAATTTCCAAAGTTCCATTTTATCCCATGATAGGACTCACCAAATCATAAGGCATACTCGTAAACAGCTTCAAGACATCCGAAGACCATTAACACATTTAAGTGAAAATACAATTTTTTACACAGAGTACATTTAGTACCAAAATAATATCACAGTACAAAATAAACACTATTCAACCATTTTCAAGAAAATTGCTTCTCCAAACTAGATTACAAAAAGCACAAGGTAAGTTACTACCTCACATAGGGCTATGGGTTCTGGGACTGCAGGCCCATCTTTTACAGCACAAAGCAAGAAGCACGTTGTTTGTACTCATTTTTCCAAACCAAGCTTGCACATCTGTCCATCAGGCACAGAGCCCACATTCCTGCCTAGAGACCACAGCATTTAACCTCTATGTTCTTCTCTACTTTCATCAACCACCAAATATAGTTCATCGTAATGCTTTAAGGACTATGTCAGCAAACTTTTCTTGTTATAAAGAGGTAGAAAAATTTTCAGCTTTGTAGCTTTTAGTCACAACTACTCAACTCTTGAATTCTAGCACAAAAGTAGGCATAGACCAAATGTAAACTAATGAATGCAATTGTGTTCCAATACTTTACAGATACTGAAATTTGAATTTTACATCATTTTCATTTGTTGGAAAAATCTTCTTTTTTCTTTCTTTCTTTCTTTTTTTTTGCAGTTTTCATCTGGAGCTGGGTTTGAACCCATCACCTCCAGTATATGGGGCCAGTGCCCTAACACAGAGTCTCCTTCTATTGCCCTTGGTAGAGTGCTGTGATGCCATAGTCCACAGCAAACTCAAACTCTTGGGCTCAAGTGATCCTCTTGCCTCAGCCTCCCAAGTAGCTGAGACTCCTAAACATATTTTGATCTTTCTACTCCTATATACCTTATTACAACCCACCATCATCTTTTACTTTCAATGGTCTAACAACTGTGCTCCCTGAATCTACTCTGCTCTGACCCGTTCCAATATGTTTGAAGAATGCATGCAGAGGGATCTTTTTCAGATGAAAACCTTACAGTGTCTTCCTTTCTTAAAAATCATCCTTCATGGGCTTCCCAGTGTTCCATAAGATTTAGCCCCCATCATCTCTTCTGCCTCATCCTCACTTAGACTTCTGGCTTATTATACTTGTTCTCAAGTCATTTGGACTTCCAACTGGCTGTTCTCAGCCTGGCATTTGTTTTTTTTTTTTTTTTTTTTTTTTGGACAGAGTCTCACTTTATCGCCCTCGGTAGAGTGCCATAACAACACCAACAGCAACCTCCAACTCCTGGGCTTAGGCGATTCTCTTGCCTCAGCCTCCCGAGTAGCTGGGACTGCTGGGTGCTCGCCAAAACGCCCAGCCTTTTTTTGTTATTGCAGTTTTGTTGGGGCCGGGTTTGAACCACCCTCAGTATATGGAGCTGGTGCCCTACTCACTGAGCCACAGGCGCCACCCAAGCCTGGCATTTTCTTACTCTACTCCTCTCCGTACTCAGGCAACACTATTCATCTTTTTCTTAGACCCAAATCACATCCCTAAGAAAGTCATTTTGACCCTCCCAGAACAGGCTAAGATGCCCTTAAATGTGTAATTTTCCTAACCATCTGTCCCCACATTAAAGTAACAAAAATAGGTAACATTATATTAGGCACTATTCTAAGCTCTTCATACATTTACTTAATCTTCACAAAACCCTGTAAGGTAGATGCTATTAAAATCATCCTCCTCTCATTTTATTTATTTACTTTTAACTACATGAGGAAACTGGGACATAAAGAGGTTAAAAAGTTCACCCCAGTTAAGCAGCTAGTAAATGGAAGGAAGAGCCAGAAGGCAATTCTGGACTATAAATACTGTCTCTGAATAGTAGAAACTGTACTAGAAGACCGGATCTGTGGTTCATGCCTGTAATCCTAGCTTTCTGGGAGGCTAAGGTGGGTGGATTGCTTGAGCCCAAAAGTTCGAGACCAGCCTGAGCAAGAGACCCCATCTCTTAAAAAAAAAAAAAAAAATAGCCAGGCATTGTGGTGGGCACCTGTATATAGTCCCAGCTACTTGGGACACGGAGGCAAAAGGACAGCTTCAGCCCAAGAGTTTGAGGTTTCTGTGAGCTATGACACTACAGTACTCTACTGAGGGCGACAAAGTGAGACTTCATTGCAAAAAAAAAAAAAAATTAAAGAAAGAAAACTTGACTAGATTTTAATTTCCATATGACCAGGCACCAAGCAAGTAGAAAGAATTCACACAGAGTCTTAACCATATAAGGTACCCAGTCTGTTGAATGAATAAGTGAATGAATTGGTTGAGTGGATTTAGAAAATGCTGTGTTTTATTCACTAGGCCATACTATATAAGCTTGTTTTAAAAGAGGGGCCTGCTACTCTGCCATTGATCTCAGCATAGCCCATAATAGACTATTTTTTCAAAACTATATTCTTTTTATGTACATCAAGTCCTTTGATTCTTTGCATACCCAATATTTGTATGTATAGCTAAACTATTTCACCTATGTATATATAAATGTAAGCCAGCACAAACATTAAGAAACACATAAGATATTCTACTTATTCAACTGCTAGATGATTATTTTGAGAGAGAATAGGTATTCTTGTGGACTATCTTTATATTCAAAAAGTACATAATAAAATAATGGTGGTAATAATGTCATTCTGTTTAGTATTTTATTATTTTAAGATATAACACACATATCCTTCACCATCCAAACGCTCCCTAACTGAACTTACACTACCCAACTCAGAAAATGAATCAACTCTTTGAGATGAAGTTGTTTTCCTTTGCTACTCACTCTTTCACTATTACCCACTATGCAAACCTCAGAGACCAAATATATTTGCATAATGAAGCACCTCTCACAATATAAACTCAGGAAATAAAAGAAAATGGTAAGAACTACCTGAATTCATTTTGATATTTCAAATAAAGGACAAGGCATTTTGCTTGTTTGTTTATCCAAGGGAGGGTATGGTTTTTTTTAAAAAAGGCCGAGAAGCATCTAATCTAGAGTGTCCAACTTGTAGTCATGGGCCACATGTGGCTTTTGAGAATGTTGTTTGCTTATATGTGGTGTCAGATATCACAAAAGTACAACTATTGCATGGACCCTTTTTTGGGGGGGGGGTTAATCAGTCTATTCTTCCAATGTGCAGCAGGAAAAGAAAAAGATTGGACAGCTCTGAATCTAATTAGATGTGTTAAGCCTCCTGAAGACAGGCAGCTTATTTTTAAGTCTGTGCTGTACCCAGTACACAGTCAATTCCTAAAAAAAAATTTAACTGAATGTTTAATTAATACATAAGCACGAAATCTCATTATTAAACTATGCTTTACATGTACATTCTAAACTTGTTTCAAACCTACTATTATTGTAGAACTAAGATTTAAAAAAATATATATATAGCTTAACTAGCACTTCATATTAACTGGCAACTCAAGCTGATTTCTAGGAATTGTCTAATAGTTAACTTATACCTATGTAGTTAAGAACCCTGCCTATGAAGTCATGATAAAAATACTACAGGCTAACTGTATGACTTTGGGGAAGTATACAACAATGACCCAGATTTAGATTTCTCACCTGGAAAACGGATAATAGACATATCTATCCAAGGATGAAATGTTTCCCATACATATAAAAGAAAATTAAATTCCACAAATAAGTAAATAATAAATAAGCATTCCAAGAAATATTAGTTGCTATATAACCATTGTCAAATATATACATGACGAATATAAATATAAGCTTGTATTTATACATTACTACTCATTAACACATTAAAATGGGATGAGTGGCTCGGCGCCTGTGGCTGAACGGGCTAAGGCACCAGCCACGTACACCTGAGCTGGCGGGTTCGAATCCAGCCCGGGCCCGCCAAACAACAATGACGGCTGCAACCAAAAAAATGGCCAGGCGCTGTGGTGCCTGTAGTCCCAGCTACTTGGGAGGCAGAGATAAGAGACTCGCTTGAGCCCAGGAATTGGAGGTTGCTGTGAGCTGTGATGCCACCGCACACTATCCAGGGTGACAGCTTGAGGCTCTGTCTCAAAAAAAAAAAAAAAAAAGAATAAATGAGAGAAATAATGTAACACTGGTTTCTCAAAAAAATATGGAAATACCTCATATAATTCCTTCAAGACTATAAACAATCTCTTCCTGAAAAATATATTATGTAGAGTTTCATTTAAGAAATTAATTTTTCCCTTGAGAAATACAGACATTGGTAGAGATGCATTCCATGTGAGTACAATGTTTTAATATTCATGCCATAACCATAATCTTGCTTGTGTATAGTAAGCTGTTTCAAAATTTAATGCAAATGTATAATGGACACTGTGCCTTCTGTGTGTTATTTTAATTGTACAACAAACTTTCTGGAGAGGTATCCTTTATCCTCACTCTACAGATTAAGATCTGAGGCTTAGAGAAGGGAAGTAATAAGTCCTGTATCATAAATAACTGGTATTTGTGGATGGAATTTGAATGCACATCTGTCTGACTGACTCCATGCTGCACGTTTTCCCTACCATGCTGTTGAACCTTTGCTTTGATATAATAAACATGCTGGGAAGTTACATGTAAATCAACGTTTTATAATTCAAACCATATATTAAAGTCTTCTGAGGAGTACATTTTTAAAGGAACCATGATGTGAATCCTTTATACAGTTAAGAATAGTGTTATAACTCCAGCATCACTCTAAGTATATCCGACACGCTAGACCTAGACCAGACGAGGCAAGTCATCCAAGACAGTGTAGCCAAGAGAACGCAGCCTGGACATGCATTTCCTGGTGGTGTCACACTAATTAAACAATGATCTGAGATCAAAGAAGAGAGCTTAGAAATCCAGGTAGACAAAGAAGACTGAGAAGCAGCAGGTATCAGAAGTCAGTATGTATACAGACGTAAAAGAAAGGTAAAAAAGCAGGTCCAGTCCAGAAATCAGTAATTAGAGTAGCTCATAGAAATCTTCTTCTGAGACAGGTCTGGTTTATCCAGCAAACCCTTGTGCCCCTTGCCCCACTGTTATATGCCACGTGGATATGTATGTATCTAAGTTCATAGTCTGACATGAAATGCATTATGGGAAGAGCCAAGATGGATTGGAGTAGTGAGTGTTCATTCACTCAATCCACATAAAATTTCCACAGTGCCCACTGTACAATAAGTAATTCATATATTCTTTGAATTTTTTTTTTTTTTTTTTTGAGACAGAGCCTTAAGCTGTCACCCTGGATAGAGTGCTATGGCATCACAGCTCACAGCAACCTCCAATTCCTGGGCTCAAGCGAGTCTCCTGCCTCCACCCGCCTCCCAAGTAGCTGGGACTGCAGGCGCCCGCCACAACGCCAGGCCATTTTTTGGTTGCAGCCATCATTGTTGTTTGGCGGGCTCGGGCTGGATTTGAACCCGCCAGCTCAGGTGTACGTGGCTGGCGCCTTAGCCCGCTGAGCCACAGGCGCCGAGCCTATTCTTTGAATTTTATCATGTTACATTGTTTTAGTACAGGGACAAGACAGCATATTGGATACAAAGTATTGCTATGAAGCTAGTTCCTCTTTAGAAATAATGATCACATGATTTTCCGACTATGTAAGGTTTTATGAACGGTGCCCGTCTTTTGTGAAAGTTAGAAGATGCAATTCTAAAGCCCTTACTTTAAATTTCTTCTTTATTTCTTGTTCTTTCTTTTCTTTCTCTTTCTGTTCCTTTTTCTCCAGCTCTAATCTCCTCTTTTCCTCCTTTTCTCTCTTCTTCTCTCGTTCTTTGGATGCTTCTCTGTGAATAAAAATCGGTAGATAACTTTCTGCATCTGAGGCATTGGTGCATCAGGGCTCACTCCTCAGAGAGGTTTCCACCCTTAACAGAAGATAGAATCTGACATTATGGAGGAAGGTAAGAAGCCAAAGGTTGTGAAAATCCTGGGTATGTGAGATTGTTTATAAACCCAGGAGAAGGCACACAGTTGAGGATACCTTCCAAAGTCTCTGCTTCCCCTGACAACAATGTCAGCAAGTGGAAGCCACTGTTTATAAGGGCTCATTCCCGCTGAACTTTGGTATGAAGAGAATTCATTTCTCTCTCTCTGTCACGTGCATGCAGACAGAAACTTCAGTTAGAACTGGTTGAATAAATACGGTGTAGAGGAAATCAAGACATCTGAGAACACCGCTGGATAAAAGAAGATAATATATTCATTTCCACTTTCACCTACTTTTCAAGGAATTCGTTGGGCCCGGGCTACCTAGAAAACCATCTCAGAGCTATTTTTAACATCTTTCCATTTTAACAGGCTAACACTTTGGCGTCTGGGTGCTGTGCTAAATTATTTCTCATAGCACCCCTGTGGGTGAACCACCACCCAGGCCAATTCATCTGTCAAAGACACACTGAGAAGAAGAAGCGCAGATTCCTGTTTCTGGTCCCTGCCCCTGGCTCATCTCCTGGGCTGCAGATCTCCGGCCTCTCACACGACAGCTTGTTAACAGAGTCCTTTGTAGAATCCTTAGAAAACTACGCCAAGTGTTTGAACAAGTAAAGCTTCCCTCGTGGTGATGAGATGGTGTATACCCACTCGCCCTCATACAAAATATTATATTTATTGTAGAAGAAAAATATCATGGTAAAATGCAATTCATACATGTCTTCATATGTTTCTCCTTCACTTTCTTGTTCCTGTTAAGAGCAACATTGATAATAATTAATTTTGATTATTAAGAAACGTTACCATACACATATCATATTAATCAAATACTAATTAAAGCACATATTTTTAAGCATATGTCCCACAGTTATGTGTAAGTTTGGCTTATTTCAAATGTGTTCTTTTTTTCCTCTTTGGAAATAGACTGGGAAAGCAAACACAAAAAGGTTTCCTTTTCTGTTTTGCTATATAATTCAGAAATGTAGCTAGACTTGAGATCATATTCATCACTACAACATAACAATGAGTCAGTATAATGATCTGTGTGTAATATCTCAAGCATTTTTGATGAAATAAGATTTTAAATGGAAGAATGTCATCATTACTCATGAGAATTTTGGTTTATACTAATAGGAAGTGAGTCACAATAATTGTTAAATATTCTAATTATAGCAACATAATAAGAAATGAAAAAAATCTGACCTCATCTAGATTTCCAGTACCTAAAAAATTAAAAAAATAAAAATTAATACATTTTAATAAGGAAGCATCTTAATATAGGATTATTGGACATAATATAACAATATTCAAAATAGTTCATAATCTAACATAATCCATGCTTTATCAAAGATATGGAAGAATATGTGCTTTAGATATTTCCTATGGCTTTTTTGATACTTACAATTTAATCATAAAATCATTTCATTGGCTTTCATAAAATAATTGAAAAGCCAAAAAATAAATAGGACACTATTTAGTCCGTTTATGAAAGGCATGTCCATTTAGTTCTATGAGTTTGTGTAGAATGAGCAATTATCAAACCCCTAATTATCAAAAGGTCACAACGAGGGTTTGGCACCTGTAGCTCAGAGGTTAGGGGGCTGGCCATATACACCGGGGCTGGCGGGTTCGAACCCGGCCCAGGCCTG
Organism: Perodicticus potto; assembly: GCA_963574655.1. Taxonomy (NCBI): domain Eukaryota; kingdom Metazoa; phylum Chordata; class Mammalia; order Primates; family Lorisidae; genus Perodicticus; species Perodicticus potto. Next base: position 15,521 of record CAUYRH010130740.1, on the reverse strand, counting down.
CTAAACAACAGTGACAACTCTAACAAAAAATAGCTGGGCATTGTGGCAGGTGCCTATAGTCCCAACTACCTGGGAGGGTGAGGTAAGAGAATCGCTTAAGCCCAAGAGACTGAGGTTGCTGTGAGCTGTGATGCCACAGCACTCTCCTGAGGGTGACATAGTGAGACTCTATCTTAAAAAAAAAAAGTCACAGCTAGTTGTTCTCAAGGATATACTTTCAGCTGTTAAACAAATGAAATTATTTGGATTTAAAAAAATTTTAGTGCTCAAGAGTTTAGTATAATATCAACTAATTGCTAGATATCAACACATAACCTAATATTAAGAGCAATAATGTAATATGAAGAGCAATAATAATAAAAACGATGTGTTGTTGGTTTAAGAACAGACAAACCGACCCATGGAATTGAGCAGGGAGTTCAGTGACATACACAAACTTACACATACACATTCATAGAGTACACGTATAAACACACTCATATACACACACACAGAGTGATATAGTATAAAGGTGGCACTGTAATTTAGTGAGAATAGGATGGATTATTTAGAGAAAACTGGCTCCATACATAGGCAAAAAATCTGGATTTCGACCAACTTCATAAAAGGGGACTGCATAGAGATCAAAGACCTAAATACAATACATTCAAATGACAAAGTTCACAGAAATAAAACATTAGGCATTTTTATTTCATAAGAACTTTTAAAAAACTTAGAAGGCATACATTATAAAGAAAAAATTAGTGAATTGATTGTATCAAAATATACTTATGTTTAATGAAGAATAGCATGGGCTAAGTTCATTGACAATGGACAGAATGGGAGAAGATATTTGCAATATTTGCAAGTGACATGGGATTTATATGTGGAATAGAAAGGAATTCCTGTAAGTCAACCAGAAAAAGATATGAACCCCAAGAAAAAGAATGGTCAAAAGATAAAAACTGGCAACTTATAGAAAAGGAAACCACAAAGACTAATGAACAAATGAGTGTTCAAACTCAAGAGTAAGTAAAGATATAAACATTAAACGGAGATATAATTTTATACATATAGGAAAAAGGGGAAAGCTGAATAATGCAATATGCTGGAGATGTGTTGGGACCTTTGTGCCTTATTGATAAGAGTATAGACAGGTGCATCTCTTCTGGAGAGCCCTCTATCATGCCCAGTCATCATAAGCATTCTATCACACAAAACCAGCCATTTCACTGCTGGATCTTTTTTTTTTTTTTTTTTTTTTTGAGACAGAGCCTCGAGCTGTCACCCTGGGTAGAGTGCTGTGGCATCATAGCTCACAGCAACCTCTAATTCCTGGGCTCAAGTGAGTCTCCTGCCTCCGCCTCCCAAGTAGCTGGGACTACAGGTGCCTGCCACAATGCCTGGCCATTTTTTTTTGGTTGCAGCCATCATTGTTGCTTGGCGGGCCCGGGCTGGATTCGAACCCGCCAGCTCAGGTGTATGTGGCTGGCGCCTTAGCCTGTTGAGCCACAGGCGCCGAGCCATTACTGCTGGGTCTTAAAGAAAGTCTCTGAGAGGCCACAGGGAGAGAAGTGCAATAATGTGCACTGTGGAATTATTAGTGGTAGCAGTGAGTCACAGACAAATAGCATACAAATGCATACCATGGAGTACTATGCAGTCGTTAACAACAGAGTAAATATACACATAGTGATATGGATGGCCACCCAATCCACACTATGCTGATAAATATAATACTAAAAAACTAAAACAACTCCAGGGTGGTGCCTGTGGCTCAGTGAGTAGGGTGCTGGCCCCATACACCGAGGGTGGTGAGTTCACACCCAGCCATGGCCAAACTGCAACAACCAAACCAAACCAAACCAAAGCAAAACAAAAACAAACAAACAAAAAAAACTCCAGAGTAACCTATAGCATACTTATGTAAATCAAGTATATGCATGTATTCCACAACATGCAAAGACTATGTACACACATATACATATTAGATAAATTACAACATTTGTCAATGGTAAGGAGAAGAAGAAAGTAAGTGATGATAAAAGGGAATAAACAAATAACACAAGAGAGGGGTCTTGCATGAACTAATGATGATAATAACCCTTTCACAAGCTTATAAGAATGATCAACTCATACTTCTGTACCTGAGGTAACAAATAAATAAACAAAATATTTTTTGCTCTTTACCATCAGTGTGCATTACACCATCTTGATTTTCATCATTCACAGGGCTTCTGAAAACAAGAAAGAAGAAAAGTGAAATTAGAACAAGCAGATTCTCACTTATAATGAAGGAGAAAAAAGGATTCTTTTTGAATTTTTCTTTTCTCTTTAATATTTGCTTGGATTGAAAACTTCAGATATCGCTAGGGTAGGCTTATGCCTATGAACTTCAAATATCACTAGTGTATATTTATGCCGCTGCTGTGGCAAAAAAATAGAGACTTGGGAAGTTTGAGGACAGCCATGTCCATTCATAGTGGACACATAACAATTAACCCTTTGCTTAAAGAAAGTAATATGTTTTCCATTACATTGGCAGTAAATCAATGATTCAATTCCAGGATTCTGAAAGCATTTGATTGGTTCTATGTTACTTATACCAAACAGAATTATTTCCAACCCCTACTCCTTCCTCTTTCCAGATGGTTTCCCCCGGCTTTACTTTCATCACTTTGTGACTTGGACTTCAAGGTGCTTCATTCCAATGGTTCTTAACCAAGTAATCAATACCTGGGCCCCTCTAATCCCCAATGATTTACGTACCTGTCTGAATTTTCTACTCCTATTGTGAGGCTGATTAGCATAGCTGGAGAAAACTGCTAGTTTTACTGACTCCAGACATACAAATAATTGATATTCAATCTGAACCCCCTTCAATACTATTTTATCACCTGATTGCTTTTTTCTAGTCAGTCTTCTATTGCATCATCCTTCTCAGTACCTATTAAAAATTTTCCATTGCTTTCCTCAAATCTGATATTTCTTTCCTCTTGCCTATAATCAGATGACCTAATTTTTTATTTCACTGATAAAACAGCAGTGGAGGCAAATTCTCTTAAGAAAATACATTCCCTTAGGCCATGAACATATCTGTAATTATACCTGTCCTTACCTTCTGAAGTTCTTTTCTCCACTGTGTTCAGGATTTATTCTATCTAAATTCTTGGTAATTTTATTCATCAATTATCCTCTTTTGTCCACATGTCATCATATTTATGTTCCTTTTATTTTTTCCCTTTCCATCCCTAAATATTTGTCTTCTCCCTCAGTCCATGTTACTCTCATCTATAAAGAACAATTGCTTCTCTTTACCTCCCAGAATCCCCCACATGACCACAAAATAGTTCTCCTTTATCTGGCCAAGCTGGAAAAAGCTGTCTACACTGATGCTCCTTCCTCTCCTTCCCCTCATTCGTTCCCCGAGCACAATCTTCTGTTGCCACTTCTTCACGGAAACTGTTCTTAAACATAGCAGCGACCAAATCCACCAGACCCCTCCCAGACTGCACCTCATCTTGCTGTTTTGTGGCCCTTGACAAAACATCTTCTGGTCCACTTCTTGTCTCTCTGGCCACTATCCCACAATTTCCTTTGTGGGTTTGTTTTCTTTTGACTTCCTCTTTCAATGATGATGTTCCTTTGTGTTCTAGTCTTCACTTTCTTCTTTTTTCCCATTTCACAGTTGTCCCTGAATGGTTTTATATACCCCTATAGCTTCACATGTTATTTAAATGTTGGTGACTTCCACGTTGAAATCTCTAGCCCAAGCCTCTCTTCTGAGTTTCATATATACATGTGTGTGTGTTTGCGTGCATGTGTGTACATATAAATGAGGTCTGACAATGAAGTTTGTGCACTCATCCTACGAAAAGCACCCCATACCTCACTGCTGAATATCACTATGGTTATCTTGAAAGTACTTCCCTTGGGAAACTCTGCAGCAATACCTGCACCTGGGTCATCCTTCAAAGCAATTTTGGAATTCTTTTTCTAGAATGACCATCAGAAGTGCCTTCTGACAACTAAGTTTGTGAGCTTGCCACCATGAGCTCACATGGGCAGCACTGTACAAACACCTCAGTAAGGTTTCATAACCTTGGTATATCAGTGTCGTTCAGCTGTGTTTGTGTTGACATGACGTGGTGTCTTGCTGAGCAGCATTAATTACTGCTGTTGCATGTTTTTTGTGCCTTACAAAGACATCTCTAATGGCAAATCCAGAAAAAGAATTCCAAAATTGCTTTGAAGGGTGGACTAGGCACTGGCATTAGTGCATAGCTTCTCAAGGGGAGTACTTGGAAGGTGACCACAGCGATATTCAGCAATGATGCATGTTGCACTTTTTCTAGAATGAGTTCACAAGCTTCATTGTCTGATTTTGTGTATATCTGAAACTATATATACACTATATACACATACACTCTATATATACACACATTGTATATATGTATACAAACTATATATGTCTATACATAATATATATACAGACATACATTTTTACTTGGTTGTCCTACAGACAGTTCTGCATCAATATCTTAGAAACTGAGTTTTCCCCTGTCCATCTCAGCCTAAACCTGCATTTCCGACTAGGTTTATTATCTTGGTGAATGGTACTACAATTCACATCTCCAGCCAAGCCTCAGATCATCCTTGATTTCTCACTCTTCTTCAGCCCCACATCAAATTCATCAAGTTTTGTCAGCTCTCCACATTTAATGTCTCCTGCAATTCAATTCTCTCTCCCATCTCTCCCCTCTCCCTGCTGGAGAAGAGAGCTCTATTATCTCTCAGGGAGATTCTGGCTGTGGTCATCTGGCCGGTCTTAATCAGAATTTCTATTCCTCTTCCCCACCCTAATAGCTCCTTCTCCAACTTTTGTCAAAGATACAATTATATCACTCTCATGTGTGATGCCTAAACCAAATAAAAAATTAGTGAGTGACTTGAAGCCAAGAGATGCCAGTTGCAAAAGCAACTTCACAAGCAGAATGTGTGCTAGAAACATCTTGTCATCACGAAGATGATTAAAAAGGGTTCAGTGGATACGTTTGTGGCTCAGGAAGAACTGCCATGGACATATGTGTCTTACTCTCTACCTGAGATAGTAAACATGGTTAGTGAGCAACTATAAGTCTAATAAACTCACTTTCCAAAAATATTAAAAATAAAAAAGTTTAACTTACACATCCTTAGTTTTCTATTTAGGTAAGTGTAAAAGGCAGTTGATCAACTCATTAAATTGGTCATGACAATTGCCCTTAGTGAGTCTTTTTTGTCCTTGGGATTAAATACAGAACTGATGGAGTAAGTCAAACTCATGGTATAAACAAAAAATAAAAAACAAAAAACCTCTTTGTGAAATAAGTTTTATAACAACTGGGATAATATGTGTATGTTTAATATTTTAAGTATTTATTTATTTATTTATTTTTTGAGACAGAGCCTCAAGCTGTCACCCTGGATGGAGTGCCATGGCATCACAGCTTACAGCAACCTCCAATTCCTGGGCTCAAGCGAGTCTCCTGCCTCCACCTCCCAAATAGCTGGGACTACAGGCGCCTGCCACAACGCCCGGCCATTTTTTGGTTGCAGCCGTCATTATTGTTTGGCAGGCCCGGGCTGGATTTGAACCCGCCAGCTCAGGTGTACGTGGCTGGCGCCTTAGCCCGTTGAGCCACAGGCGCCGAGCCAATTTTAAGTATTTATAATATTTAAGAAATCTGTTACATTAGCAAATATTCTGTTAGATTTGTTACATCAATTTGAAATTTGTGGTTTAGACTTTTTAACATTTAGGTAAAAAGTAAGGATCTTGGGTATTGAGTGTCAGTGGCTGCTTACATCACAAAAGGAGAGTCCGGAGTACATTATGAGGATTCTCCATGCTTCTTTTCAAAAAGGCTGTCTTAGTTAGCAAGACCACCAAGAAGGCATAAGTGTTCCCCTCTCTCCACTCTCACACCAGCTTTTGTAGCTTTGGGATCCTGTGATGTAGGTTATTCTCACTGGATTAGCTGATATCTCAAGGCTCACACGAGAGAAAAATACAACCAAATTCAAGAAGAAAGGAGAGAAAGGTGTGAGGGGATTTTGTAAGTTTCCACTTATTGGGTAAAATACAGGGGTATATGGCGCACTTCCTGGGTGAAGGACTCAACTACAACTCAGATTTTACCTTACAAATGCAAACAGTGTAACCTAATCATATGTACTCTCAGGTTATTCAGGAAAAAAAGAGTACATTATGACTTCCTAATAGAAGAATGTACTATCACCTAAAAATAAATCTTACATAATAAAATAACCAAAAAGGGAAATTTGATCCAACCACCTCTGTCACCAACTACCAAGTTACAGAAAAAACAGAGGAGAGAAGAACAAAGAAGCTATCTTACAGAGAAGCGATCAGCAAAATTTAGACTATGGGTGACTATAATATGCACAAACAACTTGATTTCTTCCATATATACATTGCAGAGAATAAATAAAAGATAAGAAGGGTGGACTTATAGTTTAAAAGAGAATGACAAAACATATAAGCCAACAAATATGTGTATACTTGGGATTCTTATTAAAACAAACTCAAGAAACAAACAAACACACTTTAAGAGACAATTGGAAAATTGAACACTGACTTGATATTTTACATTAAAACAGAGTCTACTTTTTAGGGACCTCTATCAAAATACCGTGGGTGCCAAAAAATGCATACTTATTTTAATAAAGGAAAATACTGTATTAAAATTGTAATATTAAAGTCACATTTGATTTCTGGAATTATAAGAAATATAATATATAAGATAACAAAAGTTATCAGCATATATTGATTATTACAATTTTGATATAGTTTTCTTCCTTTCTTAACATGTGTATACGTTTTTTTGCACCCTCTGTATCTGTGGATAAAATTATATAATGTTTGTTATTTCAAAATAACATAAGAGGGAAATGATTAAAGGTATAGGTAAAACGAGATTGGCTAAGCGTTTATAATTGTAGAATTTGGTGAAAGGAACATGGAGGCTTATAATACTATTTCCTTTGCTTTTTATATGCTTAAATTGTTTTTAATAATAAATACACTTTCTTTTCCTTTTTTTTTTTTTTTTGAGACAGCGTCTCACTAAGTTGCCCTCCATAGAGTGCCATGGCATCACAGCTCACAGCAACCTCAAAGTCTTGGGCTTAAGTGATTCTCTTGCCTCAGCCTCCCACTATAAATACACTTCTTAAAAAGCACAAGCAAAACATAATTGCAAATGCTATTGGGATATTTAAGAGAATTGGATGTGGTTTGATTTAATAGATTTACAAGAGCCACTTAAGTTCTTGGGAGGGTTTTATTTAGTGGGCTCATTAAATCGTTCAGTCAGGTATTTCTAATGCTTAAAAGTGAAACTCAATGTATGAAATTTATACATGCAATGTAAAACATCTAAGGGAGTTTAATTAAGTGAATTTGTAAATAGAACTAAATTTATAGAATATGAATTTCATAAACTTGATTTTAAAGAATTTAATCTGAGCCATTTGAGTACTCCAATCATTAATCAAAGGCGGCTGAAGATAATTCTTATTTAAAGAAAAATTACTAGGTATCCAAGTGTGGTGGCTCATGCCTGTGATCTCAGCACTTTAGCAGGTCAAGGAGAATTACTTGAAACCATGAGTTTGAGAACAACCTAGAAAACATAGTAAACTCCTGCCTCTATATTAAAAAAAAAAAAATAACTTGGATATGGTGTCATATGCCTGTAGTCCTAGCTACTCAATACTTGGAGGAGACTGAGGCAGAAAGCTAGCATGAGCCCAGGAGTTCAAGGCAGCAATGAGCTATGATTGCGCCACTGCATTTCAGCCTGGGCAACAGAGCAAGATCCTTATCTCTAAAAAATAAATAAATAAAAATTACTAATTTTATTAATAGAATAACAAGTTAAACAATGTAAATTTAAGTACTTATATTAGGTCTTTGCTAATAAATGCTAATAAATTGAATATTAATAAATTAGGTCTTTGCTAATAAATGCTAATAAATTGAATATTAATTAAAAAGATGCAAATATTTTAGATATCAAAATTCACTGACATTGTGCAAATAAAATATATTCCATGGCATGCAAGGTTCTTATGAGCAGCTCTGACTTTTATTGCTGTATTCCTCATATTGCCTTTTCTCACAGCATCTTCTCCTGACCTATTAATACTGAACTTGCATACTCCCTGAACACTCTCTGGTTTCTTGTTTCTCCATGTTTAACCTGTAATAATTTTCCCTTCTCCTTATCCCCTGCTTATGGTCCTCTTATTCTTTAAGCCTCTCCTTAAACTCCCTCCTCCATGAAGTTGCTCTACATTTCCTTAAGCTACTCACTGCTACTACTATATGTCATTCTCCTCTCTATCCATCACAGTGATTATTCTGTATTACAGATCTCTTCTCTCACTACCTGGCCATAAACCCCTTCAGGAAAGGGTTGTCACTTTTCTAGCTAATTTATTGTGATTGTCATTTGTACAAAGCTATTAGAATCATTCTTGTCAAGATAAACCTTTAATTTTTCATTTGAGGAATTAATGATTTCCCAGTAATATCGAGAGATTGAACTAACTTTTATTACTAAAGTGAATTATTATTATTTGTGAAAAGGACGTTAAATTGAAAAGATTCCTGGACTTAAATACTCCACTTCTTAAAACACCTAGATGAGGCTGTTGGTACTTAAAGAGAGGAGTCTGACAACCTCCTCATTTGCTGGAAAATTAATAAACTTCTCTTTCTTTCTTCTCAAAACAAAACACAAAAACAAAAACAACCTGGATGAGTAACAGATACTTGTAAAATGAAGTATATTTGTGTAGCACTTTCATGTGTGCCTGCATATTTATGTAAACCATTTATTACTTGTAGACAAGGTTTGCATGCACACATTTATTTGTGGACTTGACATTACAGCTTATGAATTTTAATGCTATTTTATAGGCCTGAATTCATAACACATATAACAAGAACATATTAAATAAGTAAGAAAGAGTGATCACAACAACAATGAGAGTGAAGAATAAAAGGAAAAGAGATGAGGAAGAGAAATAGGTACGGAAGCCATAAAAAAATTCAGATCAAATTGTCAGCAATTGCTCAGAGTGTTCCAGAAGCACCAAGAAGTGATAGAAAAAAAAAAAAATGGAACCAGTCACAGCCCAATCATAGAAAACTAAGCAGAAGGAGCAGGTGAAGGAGAAGAAAAGAAACTTATGAGTTATGGTAAAAAGTCTACTCAAAAAGGCCTTTCACCATTGATTTTCATTTTTATGCTATAGCATGTGGAATTAAATAGAAAAAGTAAAGTTAATTTAATATTGTGGCTGTCATTTTTAGAAAGCTATTTAGAGCTCTATTTCCTGATGTTTAAAGATATAAGGCTTTTGACCGTTATACTTTGTTGGTTATTCATGAATTTTTTTTTTTTTTGAGACAGAGTTTCACTGTGTCGCCCTTGGTAGAGTGCCGTGGTGTCACAGCTCATGGCAACCTCAAACTCTTGGGCCTAAGTGTTTGCCTCAGCCTCCCAAGTCACTGGGACTACAGGCGCTCGCCACACGCCCAGCTATTTTTTTGTTGCAGTTGTCATTGTTGTTTACCAGGCCTGGGCCCAGGTTTGAACTTGCCTGACTCTGTGTATGTGGCTGGTGTCCTAGCTGCTGAGGTATAGGTGCCAAGCCAGGTTATTCATGTATTCAGTTTTAATTATCAGAAGTTTTTTTGTTTGTTTGCTTTTATATTTAAAAAGAATAAAGACATATAAAACTTTGTTCTATGCCTGCTCTTACCGAGAATAAACTCCCACGGCCTTTTCTCTGGAGCATGTCCTATACTTAACCCCTGAGGTATTTTTCAACTATGAATGATTTAAGCCAATGCTTTCCAAATGGAGTGAGGTAAGACTCTCTGGCAATGGAAATCAACAGATATGGCAAGTTTCAAGTCCAGAAAATTTTGAGAATTTCTAATAAATAAAAAGGCTAGCATGGTGAATGCGTATTTTTCCTCTAGTCTACAGCCAAAGCCTCTCACATACACAGAAAGAAAAAACCAAACGACAAAACACCACTAAAGCCTCAAACTCGTTAAACTGACTATGAACTACCTCAGGATAAGAGTTGTTTAAGCTTTCCTTTTCTAACCTTAGTCACTTCCCAGTATTTATTATTTCTTATTACCTCACTTTTCCTGTCTCATTACTATTAATAACCATGTAATTTGTCTTGTGTGCCAAAATACTCAACCATAAAAGGTTCTGTTTTTATGTGAAGAATTAGTTATGATATTAAATAATTACAAAAAATGATACTAAGATATGTGTTATACTAAAAGATGCTGATTTGAACACTAATAATGATAAATTATAATTACAAAATATACTCTTTGACCCATTTCAATTCCTCTTCAAATGCCTGAGTAAAATAGCAGAAAATAATAAATTAATTTCTGACCACTAGGTGGAGAAACAATACAATTTAACATACAATATAATTTTGGCCTCAAGTTATCCAGTTATTTCTGATTTCTGGTTCTCGTCTGTCTTCGTCTCTTGCAGTCTTAAGCCAGTCTGACCTAAATGATATAATTGCAAGTTACTTCTGGGAACAGCTTTAGAAGTAGGCAGAAAAGCCTATAGATGATAAAGTTGACTCTATCTTCTGGAATTCCTTCCTTGATCCTGATTAGAGATTCCATTCCACACCCTAGGGAGAACTGTAAACCTTATCAGTCTTTTTTTTTTTGAAACACAGTCTCACTCAGTTGCCCTGGGTAGAGTGCTGTCGCGTCACAGCTCACAGCAACTTCAAACTCTTGGGCTCAAGTGATCCTCTTGCCTAAACCTCCCAAGTAGCTGAGACTACAGATGCCCACTACAACGCCCAGCTAATTTTAGAGACAGGGGTCTGGCTCTTGTTCAGCCTGGTCTCAAACTCCTGTGCTCAAGCAATCCACCCACCTTGGCCTCCCCGAGTGTTAGGATTACAGGCGTGAGCCACTGTGCCTGGCCCCTTATCAGTCTTTACTTCAGTTACTTCAGGAAGCCAATGCCTAGCAGGAGCACTAGTTCTTAGTCACCCTAGTTCTTGGTTCCTGCAATTCTCCCCTCTCTCCACCCTTATCATTCTTTCCTCTTTACTGCGTCTGTTCCAATAGCATAAACATATGCTGTTATTTCCATCTTAAACAAATTCTCTTGATTCCATTTCTTTCACCACGTCCTGCCCCACTTCTTGGCTTTTCTTTTCTCCTTGAAGGAAGGAATTGTCTATACTTGCTCTTTCTAGCTCCTCTCCTTGCAGTAAAGCTGTTTCCCAGGCTTGCACCCCTATGACCTCTGGTATTTCATCCATAATGCCACCGCGGCCCCCATTTTTTTGACATTCACTTGCACTGACAAAGTTGCTCGCTGCTTCCTCTGAATGGGCTTCCAGGACACTTCCTTTTTGGCTGTTCCTTTTATTAGCCTTTGTCCCTTCTTCTCCTCCCAGGCCTCATAGAGCTATCGTGCCCCGGCTTTGGTTCTCTATCTCCCCTTGATCATCTCAATCAGTCTCATGACATTAACCCTGGACTATGTTCCTACATCTCTCAAATCTTACATTTTTAACCCAGAACTCTCTCTTAGACTCTTCACTCATCTCCAATTGCTTCCTCAACATTTCCACTTGGATGCTGTAAAAACATCTCAAATTTAGTATAGTCTCCTGACCTTCCCCACCTCCAACACTGGCTCAACTCTGTTAACCAAAATCTAGGAGGTTTTAGACTAAACTCCTGCACTGGGACCTACAGATCAGACTAAAATCAAACTGGAGGTGCTCTTGTTCATCAAATGAAACTGAGTTGTTATCCAATTTTCGGAGAAATCAGGAGAGAGAGCTTAATTTGCCAAACAGGCCAGTTTCAATCTTTGATCACGATAATGAAGTTCCCTCTATTTTAATCTTCACAACAGAAAGTGAGCTGAAGTAACCTGATGTTGACCCGACAATGATCCTTCTATTTTTCTGTTTCTACCTCCCCGCCTGACAGAAAAGTGACTTGGAAATAACCCATTTGGTGTTTGCTCCTTGTTTCTGCTTTTTACTGTTGTTCTTTTTCTGTTTTTAAAACCAAACTCCTCTGCTCTATTCAACTTTAAACTAAATTTGTTGTCATTTTGTCCCTTGACACCCTCAGCCTCCTCGTGATGATCCTTCATTAATGGAAGGAAGCTTCATCCTTACAGCTATTTAGGCGAAAAACCTTGAAGGCCTTTATTGGCAATCTTCATTTTCTTTCATATCTTTTTTTTTTTTTGAGACAGAGCCTCAAGCTGTCACCCTGGATAGAGTGCCATGGCGTCCCAGCTCACAGCAACCCCCAATTCCTGGGCTCAAGCGAGTCTCTTGCCTCCGCCTCCCAAGTAGCTGGGACTACAGGCGCCTGCCACAACGTCCGGCCATTTTTTGGTTGCAGCCGTCATTGTTGTTTGGCGGACCCGGACTGGATTCGAACCCGCCAGCTCAGGTGTATGTGGCTGGCGCCTTAGCCCGTTGAGCCACAGGCGCCGAGCCTCTTTCATATCTTAAGAGACAAATTCTCTTGTCTCTGCCTTGAAAATCCATCCAGAATATGGACACTGCCTCCGTGGCTACCATCCTGGTTAGAGCCACCTCCGTGTACCTGCAGGTCGGCAGAGGGAGTGCTTAGGGAACACCATTCACGTGTGCATTTTGAGGAGCGGTGGTGTGATAAAACACAGGAACACCTGTATCTTTCATAATTCTACTTAAAGACTACCCCTTAAACTCTCCTTCATGTGAAATATAAGCTTTTGAACCTGAATATCGAGACCCAATTTGGTTTCATTTCCTCTATGCATTTCTACTCTACTTGGGGGAAATTTTCTAACCTAGATATTTCTTCATTCTGGAATTTACTTGCTATCTCTGATGGGAGCTTCAAAGTCTTTTACTATACACCACGTTTTCCATTTTTTTTTTTAAAGGGTAGCATATATCATAGGGCATTAAAATCTTTAAATTGGCATTCATAAACATAAATGCCAGGAAGGGTGTGTGGTTAATATAAATGTACGAAGCAGGCCAGATATAAGAAGGTAGCTGCTAAATTGCTCTAACACCTTTTAATTCCCATCTTTAAACTCCCAAGAGAGGATAATAAGGTGAAAAGCGGTGGTGGCTACACGTGAAAAATGTGGTTTAAATCCCTTCTCTAAATTATAATCACTAAGCGTATAAGGGAAGCTGCCACTCTAATAATGTTATTAATAGCTTCTGTTATATCAATTATGGATATTAAGTACTTTTATTGTGGAGAACATCAATCTGGCAAGAAAAATGAAGTTAAGGAAAACAAAATTGTACTAAATAAATTGGAGACTATTCATTTGTGGTAAAAGAGAACCGTGTAAAGACATTTTCTAGATAAAGAAAGGGAAGATTTAGTCTGTCTTGCCATAAAGATCTATGCTTCCCATTGTCTGAATATTTCTTTTTTTTTCTTTTGCAGTTTTTTATTTTTTTTTGGCCAGGGATGGGTTTGAACCCACCACCTCCGGCATATGGGGCCGGTACCCTACTCCTTTGAGCCACAGGAGCCACCTGAGTATTTCTTTTTGAAATGACAGTTCATTCCATTCCAATCTTCCACTTGGTTTTTCCTCAAGGAATCTGTGCATAGCACCTCATACAGTTCTGGCATTTCTAAAAAATGCTATCTAAGAAAATTTAACAACAGTAGGCTTCAGTAAAAGTGTCCGAGGTCTTTAACACTCGCCAAAAATTCTGAAGGATAAGAGAATGGAGGCTATTTAGCATATGAGTTTTTTTTTTTTTTTTTAAGAGGCAGAGTCTCACTTTATTGCCCTTAGTAATGTAAGGCCCCAGAGCAGACCTCCTGACACCAGGACTCACTGGTGGGGCCACTGGTAGGGCCCTTAGTAGAGTGTGGTGGCGTCATAGCTCACAGCAACGTCCATCTCCTGGGCTTAGGCGATTCTCTTGCCGCAGCCTCCTGAGTAGCTGGGACTACAGGTGCCCACCACAACGCCTGGCTATTTTTTTGTTGTAGTTTGGCCGGGGCTGGGTTCGAACCCGCCACCCTCAGTATTTGGGGCTGGCGCCCTACTCACTGAGCCACAGGCGCCGCCCTAGCTTAGTAGTTTAAAGCAAATGTTTACTTTGGATTCAGACTGACACACTTTGAAATTGCTACTCTACACTACTGTGTGATGTTGGTGGAGTTACTTGGCCTCTTTACTGAGGTAGATTTCCATTTCCCCATCTGTGAAATGATGATACTATCCACTTAATACGGTTGTAGAGATTATATAGTTAAACTGTCTAGAGCATCATAGGCAGTTAGTAAAATGTGGTGTGGTGGTGGTGGTGGTGATGGTGGTGGTGGTGATGATGACAATTACCATGGTGTGGGTGGTGCTGATGGTAGAGGAGATGCCTGTGGGGAGCTGACCTCAAGAAAGCTTCACGACTTTTAAAAAGACAGTGGAAATTTTCTCCACATGAACTTCTAAGGGGAAACCCAATGTAAAATAGATTAACAAGAATTTTTCAGACTTAAAGGGATTCCAAAGATATGAGAACTGCCGGCTTAGCCAGCCCCTCTCCCTGCCAGCTGCCCAAGTCTATGAACCCTCAGCACTCAGCCAAACATAGTTGAAAAGTCTATGGCAAGAGATTGGCAAGGAAATGGCAAGATAATCTTTTGCTTACTTTAGGTCAAGTGGAGGTTTAATGTTTCTGGGAGGTAGGCTTGGGGCCGGTTGTTGTGTTGGGTGAGATGCTGGCAAGGGTGGTTGGCTGACTGGATGGGATGATGGAGGCGGCGGCAGAGAAGTTGTTGAGTAAGACGTGTGGTCTTTGCTGGTACCTAAGAAGCAAAGCAAACAATACCATGAATTGACACAAATCCTCAAAATATAAGAATTGGCTATTCCAAGTATGTAGAATTGATCTTGAATATAAAAAGGTAAGTAATGCATCTCTGTAAGTAACGCTTTAAAGAATCTAATATTTTAAGTATCAATGGGACATGGCATTTTATACATTCCATTTCTTGAAATAGGTAAATTCTTTGAGATTAATTCTTACTATTAAAAACAATTATTCTTACTCTTCTAAGCTTTTGTAAGCCTTACTTTTAGTATTGTGGATTTTGTGAACAATCCTACATACCTATATCAACATAATGATTTTATAAATGTAGATTACTTTTTATCAGACTTACTGTTTTAGACCAAAGAGGTTTACTTTTTGTGTCTGTGCTCATAGATAACACTTTTTTTTCAATGATCTCTTTGAATTTTTTTTTTTTTTGTTTTTTTTTTCGAGACAGAGCCTCAAGCTGTCACCCTGGGTAGAGTGCCGTGGCATCACAGCTCACAGCAACCTCCAACTCCTGGGCTCAAGCGATTCTCTTGCCTCCGCCTCCCAAGTAGCTGGGACTATAGGCGCCTGCCACAACGCCT
>CAUYRH010130735.1:0-23659 GCA_963574655.1 Perodicticus potto | reverse complement strand
TCAGGGATGATTAGGGAGGCATGAGAGAACAGCAAGTCATCCCAATTGCAGCTTAGAGGCTGGGAGAAAAATTTGGTAACCGGCTGTCCAGACACCCCCTGTATAGTTATGGATTTGGGAGATAAAAGACCAGGATTGGAGAAAAGTACAGAAAAAGTTGCTCCAGTGACCAAAAGAAATTTTCTCTCCTGGCACTCCGCTATAAGGCAATGTACCATTCTTAACTGATTTTGCTCAGAAGAAAGTGAATCTTACAGAGTTTAAGTAGCGGCCCAAAATAATACATAGCCTGATTCCAAAATTTATAATGTTTTTCAGTGATTTCAATGTTTCTGTAGCAAAATTAGTAAACTAATAAAATAAGAATGGAACTTATCTAGAAATTAACTTAGCATTTGATCATACTTTTTCCAAGTGAGAAAGTATTCAAACTGTGTTATAGTCATATTAATCAATAAATATAATTCCTGTAATATAATATGAGTAGACAGAGACCGGATGCTAAACATACTACCCTAAGGGACAGGTCTAATGATATGCATTATGGTCCTCTTTGCTTTTTCTAACCATTTAATAGCACATTTTTTGAAAAGAAGTTCTCTGCTTCTTTCCTCATATATTTTCCTTCATGCTGTTTTGAAAAAATCCTGTGGTAATATAGTAAAACCACGCTCTTAACTGAGATGGTGTCCAGAGACCAAAGAATGACTCAAGCAAGTCCATCCTGGTTAGTTATGAGAGTGTTCCTTACACAGGATGCTGCTGACTCCTGGGCAGCACAGAGCCTCTCCAGAGAGTTACTATCTACCTGCGCAGCCTACCCACATCTTCCCGGTCCCTTTTCAATTGTCATTGTGTGTACGCATATAAAGGAGGTTAGGCATGGGCAACCATCGTGTGTCTTCCCACAACTCATGTTTTGTTAGTGGTATTATAATTCCCTATTAGGCAGGGACTTTAGTATTACATTTAGCCAAAGGGTACTGTAGGATAGCAAAAGCTCTCTCAACCGCTTTACAAGGGCTCATGGGACCTTGTGATTTTTCTTGGTATTTCCTATGTTTATTTTAATCCATTGCTTTTCCATTGCCAGTAAGCCTGCAGTGTCAACTTTTCCCAGTGGGGAACTGCTTTCTTTCCTTCATGAGCATTTAATGGCACATTAAGTTCTCAAGATACAGCACAATTTATTAAGCCGTATTATACACCTCCAATATGTCTAATGAAGAATAATTGTGTGTACTACTTTTGGATGCAGCAGTCATTTTTAAAGTGACAAAATAAAAAGTTGTAGCTACAGATAGAATAGTTTAATACATAAATTGTTAAGTATACTAGAAAATATATATTTTATAATAGATTTACTTAATTTGTCGGATATTTCGTTTCTCTTTCTTTCCCTAGAAGTGACTATATAGAGCAAGACAATGAAGGTAATTCATTCAAATTCCAATTTCTTAAAAAGAAATTCAAATATCTTTCATCATGGGTGTCTACTAACCAAGGAAAAGGTATAACATTCATAGAGTCAACTTGGGAATACAGGGAACCATTAAATACAAAATTAACATATTTACTACCTTTTCATTTTACTGGTGAAAAGGCAGGTTTTGGGTTTGTTTTCATGGATGTATTAGTCAGTATAAGGATTAAGATAAGTAAGGTGGACCTTGGGACTTTTAAATTTCACTGTATTGTCAACTCTTCTTCTTTGTGAACCACTTATTATTCGGTTTTAGGAACCCCAAGGGAGGCTTTTCTGTTTTCATTGCTTAGGAGGAAAGTTCTGCTAAATTAAAATTGGCTTTATCTATAGAGTGAATTAACAAATCTGACACTACCTTTCAAGAACTGCTTTTCACAAGGAATGTCAGACAAAATTAGAACTCCCATTTGATCCTGCAATCCCATTACTAGGCATCTACCCAGAAGAAAAAAACAATCCTTTTATCATAAGAAGATTGGCAATAGACTGTTTATCGCAGCTCAATTTATAATCACAAAAATATGGAAACAACCTAACTGCCCACCAACCCAGGAACAGATTAACAAGCTGTGGTATATGTATACTGTGGAATACTATTCAGCCACTCAAGAGATGGAGACTTTACCTTTTCTTTATTAACACAGATGGAGGTGGAACACATTCTTCTCAGTAAAGCATTACAAGAATAGAGAAGCAAGAATCCAATGTAATAAATTCTAATATGAGGTCAGTAGATGAGCTCACACAGGTGGTGGGTAAAGGAATGAGGGGGCTGGCAGAGGGGAGCGGGGAGGGGATTGGCAGTCATGGTGTACTGCACACCTCTTGAGGGCAGGACACAATTATAAGAGGGACTTTATCTAACAAATGCAATCAGAGTAACCTAATCTTTGTACCTCAATGAATCCCAAACAATTAAAAAAAGAAAAAATAAATCTCAAATCAAAAACACTCAGACGAGATTGGTCAACAATGTGAAAAAAATTAATGCAGAAGAGACCACCTGGACTTTTTTCATGTAACATCTAAATATGCATTACATTTTTAAATTTTAGAAATATTGCATAATTATTAGAGAAAAATCAAAATCAAAATTGTTACAATAATCTAATTAGCCACACAGAAAATTAGTATTCATAAGGCATTCTCTAAATTTTTCTTCATTATCATATATAATGAAAATAAGATCAAATTAAAACACTAATTTAAAAAATCTATTTTTCCTTTAGTATGTTTTTCCATGCCAGCAAATATTAATTTATTATTAATATTGTATAATCTCATATATTAATATTTTAAAGAAAAAATACTGTTATTTAACCTAGCTCACTTTTTTTCAGATTCATATGAGGGTACAAATGATTAGGTTATAACATTTTCATTTATTAAATAAAGTCTAAGTTGTAGTGGATTTTGGGACAGAGTTTACCTCTATTTTGAATATAGTAAGGGAAATAATGATACGGTATTTTCTAGCTAACACTTGGAAAGCATTTACTTCAGTTTTTAAAACAAAACTAATTGCCTGAAAGCAACTAATTTCAGGTCATATTCTGGATTCAAGTATATTTGTTTGCTAGGGCTGCCATCATAAATACTACAAAGTGGCTAGCTTAAAAATAGAAAGTGATTTCCTCACAGATCTAGAAGCTGGAAGTACAAGATCAAGGTGTTCACTGGTTTAGTTTCCTCTGAAATTGCATTCTTTGGTTTGCAGATGGCTGTTTTCTTCTGGATGCTCACGTGTCTTTGGTGTCTCTGTGTCTTGATTTACTTTTCTGGTAAGATTGAATTAGGTCCCAACTTGAGGTCCTCCTTTTTCACTTAATCAAATCTGTAAAGGCACTATCTCCAAATAAAGTCACATTCTGGGATTCTGAAGTTAGGGTTTCAATACAGGGGTCACAATTTAGCCTTTGACAAGACCAGTTCCTGTGAAGCCACCTAAGTGCTGCTCATAGTCTAAGTCTGATTTACAACCACTTTACAACAAGGAATTTAAATATCAAATAATATAAACCAGGCAAGAAAGGGCCCTGCCTCCAGAATTATTCAATTTTGTTTCTACAATTCTATGTCCTTGTTAACTGTGCTTTTCCAAGTTTATTTATAGATGCAGGCACCTGTGGTTAGATTCAGCTTGTTGTTTTAAAATAGAATTGTATTGCTACAAATTGAAAAAAAAAGGAAAGTTGAATTTCTAAACTACTTAAATATCATAACCAACTTCTTATGCCAGCAGGCGTCACAATGTTCTCAAAGGATCGGGTAAAGGATGATTTTTCTATTAAAGATCATTGTTACCTACTTCATCTCTTGACAGTGAAATCTGAAATATCAAGCTAGTGTAATTTTTGTGACTTTTGTTGAAATTACTTTATCACTGTACTCAATGTGAATCCATTTATTATGTGGCAACTGCTAAATTCAGTAAAGATATACTTGTGGTCAGAGATAGCATAGATCACAAAGCCACCGAAGATAAAAATATTGAGTCAGCAGGATCAGTCTCATGACGGATCAGATAACAATGTTCATGTGCGATAATCTCTCCTCGCTTTACCTTCTCCTAATGCCTAACTACTACTTCTCCATACCGACTCTTTTCTTTCACTTAATACTTTGGATGAGGTAAATTCTCATCTCCTCTTTTTCTAAGAACTAATACACAAAGCACTGTAGCGATCATAAAGACAGGAACTTAGGTGTGGAAGATCTTTTGGGAAGCAGGTTCAATAGGCAACTGGCCATAAAATATCATTATTTCCAACACAAAAGACTTGGCCTCTGGTTCATGATAGTGAACTGAACACCACCTCTCTCACGGGAAACTTCACTGCAATGATATTTAGAAACACAAACATGAATAAAATAAACATAGCAGAGAGAACTGTGGAAGGGGTTCTTCGAATAAGAAAACAGACATCTTTCTGAATATTATAAACTAGTAGATATGCATCAATTGAAGAAAAAACAGTAAAAACAAAGGAAGCCACTGCTTATCACCTACCCATCAGTGATCTCAGAAATGGACCTGGTATTATCAGTGCAATCACAGTGATTCCAGGCTTAATGTTACATACACAGTTGACCCTGAAAGAACGCCAGAGTTGTGAACACAGGTCCTGACTGAACATTCACTTGTAACTGAACTCCTTCAACACTTATCTACTGATAGACAATTGTTGCCTGGAAGCCTTACTGGTAACATAAACTGTTGGTAAACACAAACTTCGTATGTTATATGCTTTCTGTATTGTATTCTTATGTTATTCAGAAAGTAAGAAGAAAAAGGTGTATCTCCTAGCCATTAAGCCAAAATGGAATATCATACAGTTTTTTATCCTCATAGTCTTCACACTGAGTAGGCTGAAGAGGAGGAAGAAAAAAAGGTGTGGTCTTGCCGTCTCTGGTAGGGACAGAGGCAGAACAGATGGAAGAGGTAGAAGTGGGGAAAGGACAGACAGGTGCACTTGGAGTTATTTTTATTGAAAATACTTGGTGTATAAATGGACCCATATAGTTCAAACTGCTGTGTTCCAAGTTCAGGTCAACCGTATAGAGTTTAGGAGAAAGCTGTTGGAAAGGAATTTGTCTATATTCTGTCCATTCGATAGCCAAATCAGGGACACAGACCACATTCTATGGTGCTCTAGTACACAGAATCACAAATAAGCTAAATTAATTCCACTGAAACCCCTAGAGAGACCTACTGGTGTTGACCTCTGATTAACTTAAGTTTGTAATTATAAACAGAAAAAAAAAAAAAAGTTTCTCATTGATTTTATCAGAAAATAGTTTTTTCTTAAAGGATATTTGTGAGCTCACAGATGGAATACTGAACCAGGGAGTAAGCTACACAGGAATGGAGTCCAAAATCTGATTGCACCACGGCTCCATGGAGGAGACCAGTGGACATAATAACTTGTTTCCCTGACACATGTGCTCTGGGAATTTGATAGTGCTGCAATTTTGTCTATTGCTACTGCCACCAGAAAATATTGTCATTGCTGTACCAGAAATCTGATTTTATTGCAATAACTATCTCTACTAGGTACAGAATCATTTCAGTTACCTGCATATTTGTGTCATTATCAAGTTCCCAGTGCAACGTGTGGAAAGATAGAGAAACTGTTACAAATAGAAGGACACTAAGGAAATATGATCACAGTTTAGAATCTGGAAGAGGAAAAAAATAGCAGAAATACAAAGAATGTCTGATGTTTAGTTAATAGTACTATCCCAATGTTAATATTTTTTATTTTTGTTAAATGTGTTATATTCGTAAAACTTTAACATTAAAGGAAACTAGATGAAGAGTGTATGGGAATTCTGTGTATGATCTTTCCACCTCTTCTATAAATGTAAAATCATTTTATAATAAAAAAAGAGTTTGTAAGAGTTTAGGTATGGTATCAGAAAACAAAATTCACAATTGTCTGAATAATCCAACGGAATACTTCTCCCCTCTCAATTTCACATTTGTGTGAGGCCAGATTGCTCCAAAAAGCTCAAACAAAAGAGCATACTGTAAGAAATTGCATGCAAAAGCAAAGAAGCTAGACATTAAAGAAATTAGGAAGAAATGTCAAGTAACCTATGTTTCTCATTTTATTTCTCATGGAAAATGGTTCTCGCTTACACAATGTATTACTTTTCATAACATGTAAGATGTTATTATCATTATCAAATCATTAATAATTGTATATTTTAAATTACTTGTTTTAATTTTACAGGTGGTCACATATTGATAGATATAATCAACATAAAACTCTTTGGAAGCACAATAAAATTTAAAGGAGAAAAGTATTCCTGAGACTAAATTTGTTTAGAACCTTTAATATAGAAGGTGATTTCCTAGGTGCAATGTAGTAACATCAACCAGGAATGATGACATTCCTTAGAACAACTTGATAAAAGTGATGCAAATGGAGACAAAGAAAATTTTTAAAGTACAAAAAAAATCTATTTCCCCAGAAGAGCAACATAACGATTGACACAGAGACGGTGGTCAGATTGCAATGAGGATCTGGATGAAGTTGATATTGAAAGAATAGAATGGGACATTTGGAATATGATTCATCAGGTTCTCTGGCCTTACAGAGGTACTGATTTGTGAACAGGGGACTTAGTTGAATTTTCTCTTCTATTTCTAGAGTAATAATATTTTTTATATGTATACTTAAATGGATGAGTATAGATATACACATGCATACATACGTAAGTATGTTAACACTTACACTTGTATATATGTTTTATATATACATTCTCATATATACTCATTTCTTTTTTCTGGGTTTTAAGAACACCAAAAACATAAAATCAGTAAGTTCTCTTCTCATCTTGCTCAAGGCATCTATGACTGTGCTTAGACACCCAACTTGCTTAAAATAGGAATAAAATAGAGAAGGAAAAAAATCAATATTCTATTCTTATTTTCAAAACAAGTTGATTACTGGCTGGATGCAGTGGCTCATGCTTGTAATCCCAGCACTTGGGAGGCTGAGGTGGGTGGATTGCCTGAGCTCACAGGTTTGAGACCAGCTTGAGCCAGAGTGAGATCCCCATCTTGAAAAATTAGCCAGGAATTCTGGCAGGCACCTGTAGTCCCAGCTCCTTGGGAGGCTGAGGCAAGAGGATCACTTGAAGCCCAGAGTTTGAGATTGTTGTGAGCTATGATACCACCACACTCTACCAAGGGTGACCAAATGAGACTCTGTCTCAAAAAACAAAAACAAAAAATGCCCAAGTTGATTACAAACACTGTTTTCATTTTTTAAAAAATTATATCTCCATAGGCTTGACCAATATAGTGTTTGTAATTTATGATGCCTCAAATAAAAATTAAAAAAAAACATTTCTTTTAACAATAAGAAAAAACAGTTTTACCTTTACTATTAAGAATCTGTAACAATGACTTTCTGGTTTTGAGCTGTCAAGTTCATAATGGCAGAATTTCAATGTGTGGGTTATAAAAGGAGACATAATCCCAAAATAATAAATCATATCTATGGACGTAAAAAAAAAAAAAGGGAGGTGGAAGGAAATGGGGGAAGGAAATGGGAGTGGAAGGCAGAGTTGAGTCAGTGTACGTTAACATACTTCTTACGTAAAGAATTTTCAAAGTTTCTTATTAGAATTTCCAAATAATCTTAACACACACAAAAAAAAAACAGAAGAAAATAACAGCTAACTATCAGAACATATTTTCACATTTTTTCACATTATACTTCCACTAGCAGTATGTACAAAGTAAAATCATTGAAAAGTAGTGATTTTGAGTTGTAGCAAGATGCAAGTAGGAAGAGAAAGACTCAGCAAAATTCCTCAAAAATGAATAAAATTTAATTGGCATAGCCCATGTCTTACATGTTGATCATTTTCAGCTGCAATAATGGCTGACTTTTAGTTTGTTTCTCCATTTAATGTAGTAATGTCATGATGATTGCCCTTGATTTCATTCCTTGAGCCTGCCCTTTCTTCTCTTTTGGATCTAAAACTTGTTTTGGTATATCTTTTGAAGAGGCTTCATCTTCTTCTTGACTTGGTGCTTATGATGCCTTGATCCATTTCTATCAACAATAGCAGTAAGACAAAGAGAAGTAAATTCTTATTACAGTAGAACCTCCATAGTTGAACACTTCCTAACACTGACCACACCTTAAGTTGACCTAATTTTCATAGACCAGACATGCATCATGTGTACATATCAACACAGTAGGCTTAGTTCCTTTTGTAGACCATATCCATGTGTTGACCAGTTTGTTACAGTCCCTTGAGTGGTCGACTCACAGAGGTTCTACTGTATTTTTATTTATGCATTTATTTTTCCTAAATATTAATGAGGTACAAATGTTTTCATTACATGTATAGTTTTTTTTGATATACTAAACTTTTTTAAAGTCATAAACACATAGCTCATGCATGCATTAATGCATTTATGGGGTACAATGTGCTGATTTCATATACAATTTCGAGGGCTTACATTACACTAGTTATTATATCCCTCACCTCATTTACTTAATTATTATGTTAAGACATTTATACTCCATACTTAATAGATCCTACATGTACCATTGCAATATGCACCATATGTGTGGTCCCACCATTCACCCTCCGTCCATCTCCCCACTGCCCTCCCCCTCCCTTCTTCATCTGGGGCCATAGTTGTGATCTATTCTTCATATGAAAGCGTGAGTGATTGTAAATTGGTTTCATAATAGTACTGAGTATAGTGGATACTTTTTCTTCCATTCTTGAGATACTTTACTAAGTAGGATATGTTCCAGCTTCAACACATATATAGCTTTTATAATGCTGTCAGAGCTATAAATGTGCAAATCACCTGAATAGTTGTTCAACGTACACATTAAGTAGATTTTCCTCCCCTCACTTTACTGCCTCCCACCTGTTTGACTTCCAATAATTTTCATTTTCCTCCATGCACATGCTTTCCCATCAATTAGTTCCAGCTTATTTGAGTTTGTGTGTTGTTTACTTTTCCATTCTCGAGATACTTCACTGTGACCTCAGTTATTTTTATTTTGTATATTGGGTTTAATTATATGTCCACACTATGCATTACATTTTTAGAGTTAGATCAGGTTAAAATGTTTACTTTTAACTTTTCACATACTAATGGGAGTTAATTTTTTATTTTTTCATGCAAAATATAAGAATCTTACAATTTTGCATGTGCACTTACCTCTGGTTTTCATGTGATATTCGAGGTATTGAAATCTACAGACCCATGGCAAAATTTTGAGGTGTGATACATTTTGGTGCATGAACTCAAGCTTAAAAATGAGTTTTAAGCTTTTAAAGTTTTAAAAACAGAAGAAAAGAGACGAGCAAGAAGACCTGAATGAATTTCCAATGGACACCCTAAGTAGGAGTGGCCTACCAATCCTACAATTGACTATCTGACTTTATACAAAAAAAAGTACTTGACCCTTCATATCTTCATATTATGAAATGACAGATTTTCATATTATAAAATGATTTTTTAACATTTACATGTTTCTTAACATGTTTAGAAGAAAATATTATTTGTTCTACTTTTCAATTTACAATTACTGAGACTTTTCATTCTTACATAATGTGAATTTCTATTTATTCTTACGTCTATCTGAATTATCTCTGTTTAGTAACTTTTTAGTTTAAGCAATTACAGTAATGCTGGTTTTGAAATCTCTGTTTTTTTGTACCTGACTAGGTTTTTATATTGCCTTCACTCTTGACATATATTTCCACTGGATATATGACTTGACGGATTTAGATTTGTTTCAGCACATTACAGCTATTGTCTAGCTTCTGTTATTACTGATAAGTTCTTGTTACTGTGGTTGTCCTGCATATGTCATTTTTTCTTTGCTTGCATTTGTTATTTTTTTGTCCTTTTCTTTTAGTGCATTCGCTATAATAGGCTATATTATAGGCATTTATTCCTTTACTAATTTATTGTTGTATCAATAATTTGGTCTCCTTCAATCTGTAAATTTTTGTCTATCATCTTCTTTGGCAAGTTTTGATATACTATTTTTTAAAAATCACATTTTATATCTCATTGTCTTTACCCTTTTGTTTATGAACTCAAGTCATATACATGTTAGGATTTTTTTTTCGTAATATCTCAAAGGTCCCTGATGATCTGCCCATTTTCACTATATTTTCCTTTGTTCTTCAGTTTTGATAATTTCTATGACTATGTCTAGTTCACTTATTTTATCATCTGTCATCTCCAAACTACTATTAAGCCTATATATTTATTTTCTTTTTACCTTTAGATATTAATTTTTTAACTTGGTCCTTTTTTTTTTAGTTTACCTGTTCGAAGAGATGTTCATTGTTTGCATAATACGTATTTTTACTTTTGTTAATCTTTGGAAAAATACTAGAGAAAATCATCTCTAAATATGTTGTTGGGTTTACTCAAGATAAGAATTAAGGATTACAATCTGGAAGGTATAGAATAGCAAGCCACTAGTGCACTAAGTGAAGGAAGGGGAACTTTTATTAGCAAAAAGAGATTGACATAAGCTTCTTAAAAGCAGAGTTCCATGGTTCCAGAGACTCAAAAGTCAAAACGTTAGTTGATTGGCGGAAATGCTGTTACTGGACAAGTATTCTTCCGAGAACATATTATCTGAATTACTGCAGTTCTAACAGTCTAGTGGTATGGCTTATCAAAGAGAAAGGTTCATGAATGATGTGAAAAGATTTCTTGTGGAGTTTTTAGAAAGTCCATAGGAATAGTTCTCATCTCAGACATGTAATCACTAGCTGCATCTTCTTCAAGCGTTCCTGGCTGTATTTTGTCTGGGTATGAAAAAAGTGCTTTTATCCTGGTATCTGAAATTTTCATACTCTTTTGGGTATATAGGCATAGCTATAATGGTTGCTTTAATTTCCTTGCACATCAATTTTAATATTTGGTATATGTCAAGTTTAGACTCCATTTTGTTTTATTGTATATCCTAACCTCTTTATTAGAAATAAAAAGATCTTCTCTAAAACAATAAAAGGTAAGAGGGAAGGAAGAAAGAGAGGGAAAAAATTTCTGTCACATACAGTGTGAGAAAGAATAAATATTAATTAGACTCATTCTGTCCTATCCTACATGATGACCTTTCAATATAATTCAAATTAAACCTGAGAAAAATAAGCCAGTGTGTAAGACTTATATTTCCTATATTGTCATTTTGGTTGTCTCTATTTATTTTGCCTTTTCCTGTATTCAAATATTCCACAGACTTATATGATTGGGGTTTTTCTACACTTTTTGCACCTATCCTTATTTTTATAAATTTCTTGCTATTTCAGTCACTCTTGTCCTTAGACTACCCAACTAAGAACATAGCTGCTTCTTGAGCTATTTTCTTTGTTACAGTAAAGTTTTTGCCTCTGTTAGCTCTTTATTATCCTTATTTTGCAGTTATAAATTTATATTTCACCATGTAACTATTACATTGTGTAAATAAAAAAAAAAAACAGTTGGCCTTTATATTAGTTTCTGGGTTGTTCCCTCTATAAGAGCTGTCCATTTTTTTTTTTCCTTTTTGCCTCACATTGAAAAAAGAAGAGGCATCATTGGGCACATATTAAATACACAAATGCTAATGAAAACTGATGAGTAAACAAAAAGATCCATACCTACTTTGCATGATATCCCATACCACAGATGGGCAAAACAGTCCTCCAATAATCTGCATGCAGCCCACAGGACACAGGTTGGACACTCTTGCTAAACCTTTGGAATAAGTAATTTAGTTGAACCTTGAATCAGGTTTCTTGAAGATACCATACAAATTTTTCAAATTTCTCTAGAGACAGTATTTTTTTTATTCATACGGGGACTTGAAATTTATGAAAACAAGGTGACTTATAGTGAATGCTCAGAAACTTTATGCTTGCTAAAACACTCAAGATGAGTTTATCATGCCATGCAAACCAAGAGTGTAACTAAAGCTTTGCTATTTTGAGACAGGTGATATATCATTATGATTTCCAGGAATGGAGGCAGGTTGGAAGAACAACATAGTTGAATTCAACAGTACCCTAATCAAATGGATGTAACTGATGTATGTCAACTTCTTTATCCGCCGAAGAATACATATTCTTCTCAAGCTCACATGAAACATTCACTGAGATGGACTATTTTATGAGCACAGAAAAACAACTTAACAAGTTGAAAAGACTAAAATGCAGTTTTCTTAGACCACCATGGAATTAAACTACAAAACTATAAGAGAAAGCAAAAAATCCTCAATAATTGGATTTTAAACCACTCACTTCTAAATAGCATGAAAGCCAAAGAAAAATTTTCAAGAGAAATTTACAAGTATTTTGAACCGAATCAAATAAAAGCATCAAAATTTGGGGAATACAATAGAAGAAACATTCAGCGTTGAATACATATAAAGAAGAAAAATTTAAAATCAGTTAGCTAAGGTTCTGTCCTAAAGGAAACTACAAAAAAAGAAGAGCAAATTAATATAAAAACAAAGAGAAAAGAAAAATAATACACATTAAAATAGAAATAAATTACATTTAAAAGAGAAAATCAATAAACAAAAGTAATACAACTGAAAGCTAGTTTTCTTAAATGGTCCATAAATTTCAAGAGCCTCTAGATAGTCCATCTAAGAAAAAAGAGAGGAAAAACTACTTTTCCATATCCAGAATACATCCCACAGACATTAAAAGGACAGTAAAGAAATACTCTGGGGCAGTGCCTGTGGCTCAAAGGAGTAGGGCGCTGGCCACATATACCAGAGGTGGTGGGTTCAAACACAGCCCTGGCCAAAAACTGCAAAAAAAAAAAAAAAAAAAAGGAAGAATCTGGACAACTCTGTACTCACAATTTTCATAACCTACATGATGTAATCCAACTTATTGAAAAATAGAATCTGCTAAAGCTGTCATGAGAAAAAAATATAATCTTAAAAAGTATATATTTATTAAATAAGTTAAATAAATAATAAATAACATTCTAAAATAGGAAACACCAGACCCAGATGGGCTCACCAGTGAATTCTACGAAATATTTCTGGAAGAAATTGTACCTGTTCTATAAAATCACTTCTGGAGGATAGAAGCAACACCTAACTCATTCAGACACCAGAATTATCTTAACAATAAAATCACAGATGTTATGAGAAAGGACAATTACAACTAATACATATCATGAATGTAGATGCAAAATTCCTCAATAAATGTTAACAAATAGAATCCATATATGTATATAGAGAATTATACATAAAAACCAAGTTAGATTTATCCCATATATACAAAGCAATTACAACAGTCAAAAATCAGTTAATGTAATCCACCACATCCATAGGATCAAGATGAAAAAAATAGTTATGATTATACCAATAAATACAGAAAAAGAATTTGAGAATTCCAATACTTATTCATGGAATATATTTTCACTAAACTAGAAATAGAGGAGAAATTTCTCAACTTGTGAAGAACATCTGCTAGCAATATATGGCCAACAGAATACTTATTGGTGAGGAATTTGAGGTTTTCTCCCTAAAATGGGGATCAAGAAAAAGGTATCCTCTCTCATTATTGCTTTTTGACATTGTTCTTAAAGTCCTATGTAGTGTAATAATAATGAAAAAAAAAACTAAATAAAAGGTATACTGATAGGAAGGGAAGAAATAAAACTATTTTCCCAGTAAATAATTTTAATTTCAATCCAATACTAGTCAAAAATCTAGAAAGCTATTTTGTGTGCATTGACGGACAAATCCTGAAGTTCACACGGAGGCAAACTACACAGGATAGCCAATGCAATTTTGAAAGAGAAAAGAGACAGCACAGAGTGCATTCCCCAACTTCAAGAATTACTGTAAATCTACAGTAATTAAGACAATGTGGTATTGGAAAAAGAATAGACGTATAGAACCAGGGGACAGAATTGGGAGCCCAGAAATAGATCCACATGCATATATTCAGCTGATCTTCTCATAGGAACAAAGCAATATAATAAAGCATAAATAGTCTTTTAACAAGTGATACTAAAATAACTGGAAATCAACTTCCAAAAAAAAAAAAAAAATAGGAATCTAGACACAGGCCTTATACCCTTTACAAAAGTTATCTCCAAATGGATGTTAAGCCTAAATATAAGAGGGGAAAAATATAAAATGCCTTGGTGATAACATAAGAGAAATCTTAAGTGGCTTTGAGCATGTTGGTTAATTTCTAGATATAACACCAAAGGGATAACACACGAAAGAAAAAACAAAGACAATCTGAACGTCAGTAGTATTATAAATTTCTACTCTGCAAAATACAGTGCCAATAGATTAAGAAGATAAACCATAGTCTGGAAGAAAATTTTTGCAAAAAATATCTGAGAAGAAGACTGTTATCCAAAATATACCAATAACTCTTCAAATTCAGTAATAAGAAAATGAACAACCTTTTTTTTTTTTTTTTTTTTTTTTACCAAAAATGAGCAAAGTACCTAACAAACACCTGAGCAAGGAAGACATACACATGGCAAATATACATATGAACAGGAGTGTAATATCATATGCCACGAGGGAATTGCAATTAAATAATCAGATATTACTACACACCTATTGGAATGGCCAAAATTCAGATTCCTGACACTCCCAAATATTGAGGAGGATATGGAGGAGCAGGAAATCTCATTTATTGCTGGTGGAAATGCAGAATGGCACAGCCCCTTTGAAATACAGTTTTGTTGTTTCTTATAAAAACTAAAAATACTTTTACCATAAGATCCACCAATTATGTTTCTTGATATTTACAGAAAGGAGTTGAAAACTTATGTCCACACGGATCTCTGTACATGAATGTTAGAGCAGCTTTATTCATGATTGCCAAAATTTGGAAGTAGCCAAAATGTCCTTTGGTAGGTAAAAAGATAAAAAAAAAAAAAAAATCCAAACAATCAGATAAATGAAAAGAACTGTGTTACATCCAGACAATGAAATATTATTCTGCAGGAAAATAATTTGAGCTATTATGCTATGTAAAGACATGGAAGAACCCTACAGGCAATATGTATTTCTAAGTGAAAGAAGCTGGTCTGAGAGGTGTACATACAATATTCCTCCAAGGGTATAACATTCTACAAAGGGCAGAATTATGGACGGACAGAGTTAAAAATCAGTAGCTGTGTAGTAGTTGTGAGTACTTGGAAGACAGAGATTTCTATGAATTTTAATAAAAGGTAAATGTACACATTAGAATATTATGCTGTGTACTATGTATGATACTATAATGATATTATATTATTTATCTTTCAGAGAGTTTCCCCCTTTCCTATCCAATCTATATTTTAGAATATTTCAGTAGCATACTCATTTTAAAAGGAAAAAAAGCAATTGAAACTTATCATATTGTCTATGATACTATAATGATGAATATATGCTTTTCAAAAACCCATGGAATATGCAATACCATTCACTTTAAAGTAAACTGTGGGCTCTAATAATGTTTCCATTCAGACTTATCAATTATAACAAATGTACCTATGCAACGCAGGATTTTGATATGGGGGGAAAGCTAAACGTGGAGTCAGATGATACATGGGAATTTGTGTACATTCAGCTCACTTTTATTGTGAAATTAAAACTGCTTCAGAAGGAAAATTTATTTTTAAAATGCAGTAATAAGTATAACTTTCCAACATTTGTTTTTCTGGTGAATTACCAAACCTGAGTGGGTAGTGTTGATGCAGAACAAGGCGGCCCTACGACCTGCCACCTTGGCCCTGGCAGTGCTGATGCTGTGGCGGATGGAGGAACCAGCTTTCTGGAAGGGCCAACAGCTGCAGGGGAGACACTAGCGCCTTGCTTTCTCCTTCCCATGCTCTTCTGGCTAGTACATTTCACGGATGGCGCCTTGCTGTCTCCTCCTCCTGCACATCTGACTGGCCAATGTCAAGTCAGTTTCCAGGGCTTGGGTCTTCATTGGATAGCCAGCTTTAACTGACAAAGACCCATGCCCTAAGAAGTTCCGGCAACCAACCCCCTGGGACTATATAAACCCCTGAGAAGAGAGCTCAGAGGCAGACCTCTGCTGGACCTCCTCAGAGAGGGCACAGGAGAGCTTGTACCCCTCCTGGGTCCTTTCTGCCTGGAGGTTTGGTTTTTCTTGTAGTTGTTATAAATAAATCCTGAATTGCCACTACTCCTGTGGTCCCTTGATTCCTTCTTCAAATCCCAGAGACCAAGAACCTGAAATTCTGGCATCAGTGTGAACCCCCAAATTTGTAGCTAGATTGTCATATATGACTGAATGAAAGACCCTCAAACTCTCAGGGTCTGAAATAAAGTCAGTATGGTGGAGGCTGGTCTGCAAACCTGTGAAGGTCGGCCTTCTGGGCAGTTCGTGTCAGATGCAAATGCAGGCTGGTTCAAGATAAGCTAGAGGGCAACGAAAATGAACCCAAACATCCCATCACTTCCTGAAGCTTGTCTGCATGGTTTCAGTTTCTCCCACCTTTTATTTTTATACTGACATTCTATTTCAGAGGGTCATTTGGATTTTCTGACAGTGACATGTTTGGAATTTAATTTCCTAATTTTTAAGACTACTAATGAGTACTGTGCTTTTGTTTTTAAATAAAAAATGTTTTTTACTAAGGTCATAGTAGATTATGGATAGCTTTAAAAATTGTTCTTAAAGTGATCAAGTCAATTCTCTATGGTCTCATCTATTTATTATGAAGAGCCTTCAGACTCAACTTGTATTCCTCTTATTTTTTATCTACTAGAATCCAGATCTGTCATTGAGAGTGATAAAATTAAAATATATTTTCAAATTGAATGTAAATTATATGTAAATAAAATTCAAATGTACAAAATTAATTTAGTAGCACAGTCAATTCCTTGATTCTTGTGACAGAATATGTTCTGGGCTGGTGCCTGTGACTCAAAGGAGTAGGGCGCTGGCCCCATATACCAGAGGTGGCAGGTTCAAACCCAGCCCCAGCCAAAAAGAAAAAAAGAATTTGTTCTGGACTCCATGTGTGTGTATATGATACAAGAAGGAGCAAAATTAAAACCTATATTTTAGAGAAATAAGTTAGTCAGTAATATATTTCAGTAACTATCTAATCATAAACTTTGATAAATACTATAAAGGAAATCTACATTGTATTATAAAGTTGTATAATATGAACTTGACTTTGAGGGAGTGTAGAAATTTTCGGTAAAACAATAGAATTGATGAAAGAGCTAAAAGAGGATTGGCGTAAATTGTACAGACAGACTTTAGGAAGATTATTGTAACAGGGAACTCCAAAAAGAAGGATTCTGTGGTTGAAACACAGAGAATTATTTGTGACTTGCTAGGAATGAGGCTGGGGACAAAAGGAATTAGTTCAAGTCCTACATCATGAGCGCTCGAGGGGCTACCTCATGTTTCACGGTACTTATGTTTACAGCATTAAGAAATTGATGAAAGTTTGTTTTCATGGAGTCATATAAAGAAGTTTCTGGCAGCACCCATAGCTGAGTGGGTAGGGTGCCAGCCACACCCACCGGCGGGTTCGAATCTGGCGAGTTCGAATTTGGCCCAGGCCAGCTAAAGCAACAATGACAACTGCAACAGAAAAGTAGACAGGCATTGTGGCCGGTGCCTGTAGTCCCAGATACTCAGGAGGCTGAGGCAAGAGAATCACTTAAGCTGAAGAGTTTGACGTTGCTGTGAGCTTGATGCCACAGCACTCTCCTGAGGGCAACATAATGAGACTTTCTAAAAAAAAAAAAAAAAAAAAAAGACGTTTCTGTTTGCACATTTTCTGTGAAAATCACTGACCTTGGACTTTGGAAACTGGGCAGGTAGAAGTGTGAACAAATACAGACCGTGTAGGAGCCACCGGGGGTAGACCAGACAGGAGCATGCCACCCAACTAGCATGATGTTGATACTGATAAAAAGGATGGGGAGGAGGAAACAGATGAGCTGTACTTCAAAGGTAAAATATATGCTATTTGATGATTGATTGTCTGTAAGCAGGACAATTCACCCATGACAATGAGAAAAATGATTACTGTAATATGGGATATTTTGGGTTCGTTTATTCCATAGATCACGTATTGTATGATTGCTTAATTTTATCACATTTTCTTTGTTAAATTTAGTCCACAATTAATTTAATATTATAATCAAAAATTTGCCTCACTTAGTATAAAGGCATTATTCACATACCATTTTACTTCCACACTTTATTCATTATCCTGAACATATTATGTTAACAGAATTAGGATTCTCTGTGAACAAAAACACAACAACATATTTGAGTATGGTAATCACATATCAATATATTAAAGATCATAATTATAATAAAACTAAAATCAAAATCAAAACCTGTAGATTACATTTAAATAGCTATTATAGAAATGTTGCCTTGTAGAGCTTTCTTGCTTTTGATCCAAGTCTGGCTGCTAAATGAAATATATCTATGTCATTTCAAACATAAAATCAATATTAAAATTTTTGGTTAATTTTTTTTTCTACTCAGCATACAAGAAAAAACAAAAACAGTAAACATGGGTGTGTTACAAAATTTTTAAAATTCTATGGGCAATCTGTACTTTCTCATCCTGTAATCCTTTTGTGACACAGAATTAAGAACTATTTGGTTTCCGCTCCAGCTTTTATTTCTAAGAGTCGGTCTTCCACAATATCTTACTCTCTCTGACCTCCTGTCTTCAAAGGGAAAGCCACGTGTCTTTATCTCCTCCTCGTTTCTTCCGCTTGACCTGAATATGACATTACTACAAAGAGCAGGTGAAATAGATGTTTTAAACATTCATAACATACATACTAGGATACAATCTAAAGAAAATAACACATAATACTGTTTCTTGTACATTTATTATACATACAGTGTTTGCATGAGTATATATATTTATATACGAATATATATGTGTATACACACACACAGTTTGCATAGTGTTTGTTAGAGCATATGATTTGGGCACCAGAACTTATTATTGCTTCCTTTAGTGATTAATTATTAAACCATATTATCTAATGTTTTCATACAATTTGTGATGTGAGTTTGTTTTAAGGATTATAAATATACATACACAGTGTATGTACAAAGCAAAAGGCCTGCCTTTCCTGATTTTTTTCTTTTTTTTAATAATGTTATTAAATCATAATTGTGTACATTGGTGCAATCATGGAACACAATGTGCTGACTTCATATACAGTCTGAAATATTTTGATCGTACTGTTAAAGATAGCCTTCATGGCATTTTCTTGATCACTACATGAAGACATTGATATTCTACATTTAATAAGTTTCACCAGTACCCTGCTAAGATGCACCGAAGGTGTGATCCCCCAATTGCCCTCACTCCACCCATCCTCTCCCCTCCCCTCCCCTCCCTTTCCCTTTTCCCTGTATTAGCCAAGTATCTCAAGAATGGAAGAAAAAGTATGCAATGCACTCAGCCCTAATATGAAGCTAATTTATAGCTTTCATATGAAGGCTAAAACCTTTCCTGATTTTTTATGTCCAATTGTAAATTATGTTATTTATTTTTTATCAATTCAGGAAATAAACAATGTTTTGCTTATTTAGTAAGCAAACCTGTTAAATGTCTTCTTCTTAAATTTCCAGTTCAACTTGTAAAGGTTTGCCTTAAATACATACTAACTTGAAATACATACATGTCTGTGCATACACACCCCAACACACACACACACATCATAGAATAATCTATACATGTATTTCTTATATATTTTCTGAACTCTGCATTATAAAACAGATGAGAAGAGTGATTTTTTAACACTAATTTTACTCATCATAATTTTTTGAATTTCTTATTCTAAGCAATAAATAAGCACATACCGTTTTTATATAATTACATAAAAGGATAAAACACAGTGAATGAAATTACATCGGATCCATACATATATATTTTAAAAACTCTGGATTATGAAGTAAATAGTTGAAAATTAATCTTATTTTTTAAAAATTCTACTTTTAAATTGTACTTTTAAAAAATTTATCTTTTAAGGAGTAAAATGTGGAACCATCAGTTTCTATTAACAGTTATAAATTTTAAGGTATTTTAGCTATTTATAATAGTTTTCAGTAAATTGCAAAAACAAAGCTTTATCAAATTATGTGGCCTGAAAAGTGAATGTATGAACCCGAAGTCATTGAGACATCCAGTTAAGGGCAAAGTTTCATTTTTGAAACAGGCTGAAACTAGTATCTCCTTGAAGTCTATCTGTCTCTTTTGAAGATAAAAATCTTAAACGATCTCAGGTACATTAGAGAATAAAGGTCATATCTTTTATTAAAAATCAATATTACTCACTTCACAAAATATATGCAGCCTGAGTCCATTTAGAGGCCTGCTGGGATCCTTCAAAATCTTATTACAGATATTTAAGTTTCCCTGGAGGGTGGAGCAGGGATGGGGATTAAGCATTACATGCTAAATTCTTTTTCGATTCACTCACAACTGTGTGCCAGGCAGTGTAGTGGAGCATGGTATATCAGGCATTAAACACCATGGGTTTCTGACCTTGAATGAGCTGAAGTCCTTTTGGAAAGTTGACATGATTTACTCATGGTATGATTTAAAATGGAAGTTGGTCCAAAATGCAGTAAGTATTGACTTGACTACAAAAGCAATTTCCCATATTGTTGGGAGTTTTGCCAGATTACAGAAGAGAATAAAATTTTGACATCTGCTGTATTCTCTAACCTGTAATTTCTGATTTTTTTTAAAAAATTTAATTTCAAAATATTTCAGGAAACCTATAAGAATATCAAAAGTTGACATTAACAGTCAGATTATAACAAGATATTCTCGATGCTAAATATGGGAATAGCAATTTGTAGTAATCGAAGGCAGTGTAGAATCTTACAAATTTTTGTATACCCCCAAAGTACAATAAAAAAAATGGATTAGAAATTACTTATACTATTCGGGAATTTCTGCTGAAGAAACATATCAGGGTTCATAACTTTGCAGTACAATGACAATTATGACAAATACCCTTGTCTAAGAAAAGTGCCTAAGAAGGACTTCTCTGTAGTATTTGCTGTTAATGTTTAAGGTAAATTGGTAATTATGTTTATTTAGCAAGAATTATCCTGTCATTAGGCTGAATCCTGGTATAAGTACATTCTTAATAATGTTATGAAAGCTTGAAGAAATAAAATAATTCTGAGTGTCAATTTTTCCTCTTTATGAGTATTGCTTTGTAATGATGAAAAGTAACTTCCTTTTGGGAAGACCACTCATAATCTAATTAAAGCTATCAAATG
This sequence comes from Perodicticus potto, assembly GCA_963574655.1. Classification (NCBI taxonomy): domain Eukaryota; kingdom Metazoa; phylum Chordata; class Mammalia; order Primates; family Lorisidae; genus Perodicticus; species Perodicticus potto. The sequence goes on along the minus strand of CAUYRH010130735.1, from coordinate 2,385 downwards.
TATGCTACCTGTGCCAGTAAGAAAAATACCTGGGAGATGTGTCATTTTTAATAGTAAATAAATGTTAAAACAGAAAGGCAGTATTTGAAAAATGACTTTTATTTCTGACAAATAAGTTGATGTTTCGAAATATTAAAGAAACAAAACATATGGAATTATGGTTTGAAGATAGCCATTATATAAGAATACCTTGATACCTTGTTCTGAAAACTAAGCAATGTCCTGGAGGGGTAAACACTTCTTGCTTTTACAAATAATAAAATAAACTGAAAATCTTGAGTGAATGCAAGACTACAAAAAGGTCATAATTCAACTGAATCATCACACGGTCATTCTCCGCTTAATCATTTCATTTTTCTTATTTACCAACATTTTATTGCATTGATAGATGGCAATTAATTAAGGGGAGTTACATCTGACAAAGCCAAACCCTGGAAATTTCCCCTGCTGATCCCATTGCTTTTGGAAACCTCAGCCCTCTAATTAGAATGTCAGAATGCGCCGGTGTCCTTTGTGTTAAATAAGACTGCAGAGAAACTAACAGGAATGTGTTATTGAGACTGTAATCTCATTAATTCAAGTATGTGCTATAACCAGCAATAATGTAGAGCTAGTATTTCCTTATCACAATGTGAATTAAAATTAAATCCTAAGGCTGTCCCTAAGTGGCTGATGAACTCAACTTCTCTTTGCCAAGAGGATCCCTAAAACTGAGCTGAGAAAGGCGATCAGAAGTGCCTCCTCTTGCTCTCTTCCCTTCTTACAGGCTTCCTTTGTGATTCACTAACAGGTCTAAGGCTATTCAAGACCTACCTGCAGGTCCTCTCTATGCATAACAAACCACTGGTGTCTGTCTAGTACTTAATCTCTAATTAACAGACCCTTTATCTTAAGTATACTTTCCCACTGACTCCTAGTCTTTTACAAAACCTAACTCTTTCAGCCAAGCCCCCCACCCCCACTTCCAGATGTTCCACTTGTGGGGCCCAAACCAATGTATGTTCTCCATGTATTGATTTAGGATCTCGCCTGTAATTACTGTTTCCCTAAAACGTATAAAACCAAACCGTAACCCTGCCACGAGGAGTCGACTTGCTTGAGGTTTATTGGGTGTGGCTCCAAGTCATGGTCTTCAAGTTTGGCTCAGAATAAACCTCATTAAATTAGTTTACTGAGAGTGGCTTCTTTTCTACCAACAGCAAGGAGTGGGGTAAGATTCACATGGTTAAGAGCACAGATATTTGTCCATTCCTTTCTTCAATTTATTCTGTAAGAATTACAGAAAGTAAAACCAAGCAGAAGAATAAAGGCATACCTCATTTTATTACACTTCACATGGTTGCTTTTCACAGATACAGTAAGTCCTCATTTAACATTGTCCATAGATTCTTGGAAACTCTGACTAGAAGCAAAAGCATGTGTAACAACACCAATTATACCAAAGGCTAATTGACACAGGTGTAAATAAGAATGAAGTTCCTATGGATTTTCTGGTCAAAGGAATGACTTAACTGCTAATGAAGACCAAAAAGACTGCTAATATGAAGCATTTAAACTAATGTGTGTCATAGTTACATTTAGGAAAGATTAGTGATAAGTAGCACCATTATTTACCCTATTTTTGGCAACACCATGACTGGCAGCAGTGGTAGGGTTGTAGGTGGGTTAATTCAAGCAAAGCCAAAATTGTAAGGAGCAACTCCTACCTCCACTGTTGCTGTCCATGAAACTAACTGTTCAGAGACGCAGAGGCAAGTGAAAGGGGGGCACTCGACCGGCCTAAACCTCACAGGACACCAAGGCTTGTACAAAAGGTCTTTATTGGCAGGGGATGCTACAGAACAGCCTTAAGGAGGAGGGAAAAGAGGGAGAGAGAGAAAGAGAGAGATGGGGAAGAGAGGAGGGAGAGAGAGACACAAGACACACGGAGAGAGAGAGAGAGAGAAGAGAGAGAACAAAAGACAAGGGCATTTTATTTAGGTTCAGTTAGGGGAGGTGATGGGATGGTAGAATAGCCAATAAGGCGCTACTGCTCTGGCGCGAAGAGCCATAGGGGGTGGGCCATAAGTTTGAGCTTTTTAGTGGATAATTGAGACAGGGAGATGAAGTTGTGCAAGTATCTAACATTCCTCCCTTCTTGATATGTTAAAAATAGAGGGTTGACCTTGGCATAGGGGACGTCGAGTTCTTTCTTCTGTAGCTTCTTCCTGCTGAGAGGGGCACGTAGTTTTTTAATTGGCCAAGTAGAGGGTGATTATGATTTTTCGTTGGGAGGATGTAAGCGGTGGCTGTTTTGAAGTGGTGTTTAGGAAAGTCTTAGGACTTGGAGTAGAATGTAGTCCATTCATGAAGAATAGTTGCTTGTTGAAGGTCGGGAGCTGTATT